>JAVJIF010026712.1:0-107864 GCA_038442645.1 Agave tequilana | reverse complement strand
CACGCATCTTGGAATTAGGAGTTTGGCTATGATCTCCACCTTAGCCTTATCCACTTTGATCCCTTTCCTAGATATCTCATGACCTAGGACAATCCCATGCTGCACCATAAAGTGGCACTTTTCCCAATTTAGGGTCAAGTTCTTTTCGGTGCATCTTTTTAGCACTAGCTCTAAGTAATGTAGACATTGGTCAAATGAATTCCCTTAGACGGAGAAGTTGTCCATGAAGATCTCCAAGAAGCGCTCGACCATGTCGAAGAAAAGGCTTAACATGCAACGTTGGAATGTTGCGGGGGCATTGCATAGGCCGAAAGGCATTCGGCGATAGGCAAACATCCCAAATGGACATGTGAATGCTGTCTTTTCTTGGTCCTCCAGGGCTATTGGGATTTAGTTATACCCTGAGTAACCGTCCAAGAACAGTAATACTCATGGCCCGCTAATTGTTCCAGCATTTGGTCGATAAAAGAGAGGGGGAATGGTCTTTTCTAGTAGCGGCGTTCAACTTACGATAGTCTATGCATACTCTAACCTTGGTAGGTAGTCGTGTTTGCAATAACTCTTGCTTGTCATTTTCCACCACAGTAAAACTGGATTTTTAGGGACCACGTGCATTGGGCTCACCCATTGGCTATCGAAAATGGGATAAATGATCCCATTATCTAATAATTTCATTATTTCGCCTTGTATAGCCTCTTGCATGAGCGGTTTAGCCTACGCTGTGGGTCCCTCTTCGGTTTAACCCCTTCATTTAGATGGATTCTATGTTGGACTATTTTAGGGCTTAGTCCCTTGATATCGGCCATAGTCCAATCAATGGCTTCCCTATGTCTCCTAAGGGTTGCCAATAGGTCTTCCTCTTGCCTATTAGTCAAACTGGATGCAACGATGACTGGTAGCGTCTCTTGTGCACCAAGGTAGGCGTACTTAAGATGTTTAGGCAAGGTCTTTAACTCCAAGGAAGGAGGTGGCTCGATGGGTGGGGGTGTTAAGCTTAAATTCTCCATCTCTATAGAACTTGGACTTGCTGCCCACTCAATCTAATCAAAGTTGAGATCACTAGATTATAACTCTTCATCATCCTTTGATTCTAGTGTGATCTCCTCTTTATGCTCACTAGTCATATTTTCAATAAAGTTGACCTCAAAGGTGTTAACACTCGAAAAAGACAAACTCCCACATTCATCTTCAGCCAGTCTGAACAACGTCTAACTTATTGACATCTATAAAAGATAAGTCGAAGACAAGCTGATGACCAGAGATGAGGCAGCAACATGGACATTACTAATCCAGTAACGCAGATAGTAAGCCAAAGTTGCCTTTGAAGAGACCGAAGCAAGCCTAGGACGCGATACTTAGCCTGGTATAATCCCAAGAAAGGCTTCATAGCTCCGCATGGAACTAACATCTTCGCCTGAGCTTGGTTTTGAGGCTAACTTTTAGCTTCGCCTGAAGCTTCCATTTAGCCCTGCCCAAGGCTGATTTAAGAGCTTCGCGCCAGGAGCTTTATCCCTAGCTGAGTCTCAACTTCGCACGAGGCTCTGAAGGCAACTTCGCCTGAAACTATGAGCTAAGTCTTAGCTTCACATGAGTTAGCTTCGCATGAGCTAGCTTCGCATGATCTAGCTTCGCATGATCTAGCTTCGCATGATCCAGTTCCGCAGTGAGCTTTGCCAGGTCATCAAATTGACCGTTTCAAGATCCCACGAGGGATTAATGGGTGAACCCTACTAATTTAGTGAGATTAACGTCACTTTAAGAGGGCGGTTACACCCGCCCACTTCGTCCCACATTAAGTGGAGACAAATCAGTCATAACGGCAGGAGGACTTTCGCATGAACCCTCTAGCTTCGCCAGAAGCTAGCAAATAGCTACGCGGCAAGGTCATTTGCGAGTTTCGCACGAAGCTAATAGTTGATTCAGCCTTGCTGAAATTAAAGGGGCGGTTACACCCCACTGTTGGCTATAAATAGTCCCTTACCACAAAGACGAAAAGGGACGGGGGAGAACGAAAAGACGGACAGAGAGAGGAAAATTGACTCAAAAAGAGTAGAATTCCTAGCAAAATGGCTCTACTGATCTCCTGTTCTCCGATTCTCCGAACCAAGCGAGAAGGGAGTCTTATTAGGAGGCAGTCCGATCATCTGACCGATCGTATCTTCAAAAGGATAAAGTGATCGCGCGCTGATCAAATTCCTATCTGCACATTTCCCCAGAAATCTCAGAGGAGATCTACCTGTAATTTTCTTTCTTTAAAGAAGTACTTGTAATTTCGCTCCTCTACCCTTTTTTATAAGTTTTCCCTTTGTTGAATCATTTTCAATGGAAAACAAGATGGCGACTCCTCTAGGGAGATCAGTCTTCTGGCGCAACAAGGAGACAGTGTCACAATACGACGGTCAGAATCCTGAGCCCGTTATGTTCAAAAACTTGGTCATTCATTTTGACCAAGAGAAATTCTAAGAATTGCTCTCGGAGGGTAGTCTAGTGCCCCACGCTCGGAAGCACAGGAAGAAGATCTTGGTGGCCAAAGCTTCAGAGCAGAAGCCAACCTTAACCGGGCGAACAGCTGGAAGAGCCTCGTCCCAACTCCTCTCAGCCTCAATTGAGGCTAAAAACGCCTTACGCAAGGCTAGCCAGGTTCCCTGTGAACCTAAAACTTCGCTTCCCAAGCAGATGTAGAGGCCAAAATAGGAATATCTGTGTGAAACTTCAGGCGAAGCTACACCACAACTTCGCCAATCACGCGAAGACAAAGGCAAAATGCCTGTCCGGTTTGGCAGCTTCGCTGAGGCTATCAGCCGCGAGGCTAGGGCGAAAACTCTGCCTTCACCTAATCTAGGAGCAGTAACTCCTTGCGCCAACCTCGCTCCCACGAACAAAGCTACTGATGGTATGGTGAACACAGCGCTAGTACCTCAGGGTACGCTCAGGATTCCCAGCCGCCGGCTAAAACTGAAGTACCCAGTAGTGCTAACCACCTTTGTAACAAGGTGGCAAACAAAGCACCACGGCGTACTTCGTGCCCCGAATCCTCAAGTGTTAAGTCCCCTCTTCGCAGCGAAGCTAAGGGATTATCCCTGGGTGCTGATAGCGGTGTTTATGCAGTTTCAGCGCCGAAGGGTGCTACGAAGTTCTCAGCCGCGAAGATAGAACTAAAGCACTATCTAGTGCCAATCACCTTTATGGTGATGCTTCGCTTCCAAAACCTGCGGATGCCAAGTCCGCCCCTTATAAAGCAATGAGCAAAAAGGTGATCAATGCGCGATCTGTTGGCCCAAAGGCCTATCACCCTAGTTTTGATGATGATCAACTCATGAAGTTATGTTTACTAATGATCTTGTGTTTAATTAGTGACAGATTCCTTATCAAGATCTTAGTAGGTGTGGAGCTTCAACAAAGGATAAAATGTCAAGTTGGAAGCTAGCACCGGTCGATTCACGAGCCTATGCATCAAGACCACATCTAGAGATGAGCTCGGTGGATTGCATGTGGACCAAGTCAAGAAGATGAGAAGACTTCAAGGGAAGACTTCAAGAAGATGAAGACTTGTGTCTAGGTATAAGATTTTATTTTTATTTTTTAGATAAAATGTAAAGGATAGAATAGTGGTGGAATGCTCAAGTATAGATATCACACACACACTCTTGTTAGAATTGTTTTCATAAAAGATTTTTAAAGTAGAAAAGATTTTTCATTTTGGAAAAATACAAGTTTGGTTTTTTTGGTGGTTCTCATATACTTATCCTTCAACCAAAACCAAGTTTTATGCTTAATATCAAAAACATAGATATTTCATCTTGATTGTGTAGTGGATCATATCCATACACACTATGCTTTAAAGTATATCTTGTTTTTGTATTTGATGAAAATTTGGAAAAACATGTTGTTTTAGAAAAACAGTTTTTATTATGAGCCAATATTTCCAAGTTACAAAAATAGTCAAATCTTTAATAACATGCCTTGATTTTGTGCAAGCATGTTTCTATATCATAAAACTATTTTTGTAGAATTTTTAAGTATTTATGGGATTTTTTATTAAGCCAAAAAGACCAATCTTTAATCCCAAAATTTTCAGGTTCTGGCAGTTCTGATTTTTCAGAACTGACAGTGGCCGGTCGACCGGGTCGGTCGACCGGACGTGCACAGACGTGCACGCCTGTGTGCACTGGAGAACGGTCGACCGGACCGGTCGACCGCTTCAGAGAGCTTTGCTCTCGGGAAATATCGGTCGACCGGGCCGGTCGACCGACAGAGAGTTTACTCTCTTCTCCAGTTGCGCGGTCGACCGGGACGGTCGACCGGAGGCTGCAACGGTCGGATTTTGACCGTTGCCGGTCGACCGGACCGGTCGACCGGAAGCTCTGACAGAGCCCAACGGTCAGATTTTTCTGGCCTCTATAAAAGGGGGTTTTGTCATTGTTTTGAGCCAAGATTTTTGGAGACCTTAGAGCCTGTTTTCTCATATTCATTCCAGAGGTTTTTCTCCACAAAAATAGTGAGCTAATACTTCCAATCAGAAGGGAAGATTTTATAAGAGTGTTTATTGTGATTTCTTGAGATTTTCACCAAAGATTCTTTCCTTGCTTTCTCACACAAACACTTGAGCATCCATTGAGCTATTCATCCTATAGGTGTTGTAGTGAGAGTTTTGTAGGTGATCAAGTGTTTAGATCACCAAGATTTCATCTTGTTCTTTGAGGAGACGGGCAAGTGTGCTCGTTGTGGTGTGGAGTTCGGGTGTGAACTCTTGTAGTGCGAGGTGCGGCCTCGGCGAGTCGATGGACTTGCGTGTGTAAGGGACTTGGGAGTCCGAGGGATTGTAGGTGTTGCGGCACCAAGGAGAGATCCGGTTGGATCGTGCATAGTGGAAATCCTTCGTGTGTCGAAGGCGGGGATGTAGAGCAAGTGTGCTCGAACCTCGAAACAAACCCTTTGTGTTTGCGATTGCTCACTCTATCTCTCTCTCTCTCTCTCTTTGTCTCTTTTATATCTTGCATTCAATTATTGTCTATCTTTATATGCTTGATATACTCTTGTGCTTAATTATTATATAATTGCTTGGGATTGATTGTCTAACACTTGTATTCAACCAAGAGAGCCAACGCGGCACCTCAACCCATTCAAGGGGAATCTAGAGGAGTTTGTCCAGAGCCTCGCAAGGGGAATTCGGCAACACTCTTGTGTTATACATAAGTTTTTAATTAAAAGAAGTTTAATTTGGTCATCTTAGTTTTAATTCCGCATTATTTGTTCATAAGTGACCATTAGATTAGCCATCACCTATTCACCCCCCCTCTAGGTGATCTTACAATTGGTATCAGAGCCAAGTGCTCTTGATATTGGGTCTAACAACCTAAGAGTTAAAGATCCTACTTTTAGGCTAATCACAATATTTTGTACACACACCATGGACTTCATGTCACCACCCACCTTTGACACTCTTAACATCCAAATTTGGAAGGTTAAGATGTCTTTGTTCCTCAAAGGACTTGGCCTTAGTGTATATCTTGCCACAACTAATAAAGAATATTGCTTAAATGGTAAGAACATTGAGGCTAATGCAAAAGCCCTTCATGCTATTAAGTCAACCCTAAATGATGATTATTGATCTAGGGTTTCTAATGTTGAATCGGCTTTTGTAGCTTGGAACATCATCACCTCCCTTGGCGAAAAGGACCTATACTATGCGGGGAGCGATTCGGACGTTGGAAGTGACATCTCCAACGTATGCTATATGGTCCAGGGGATAACCCCCTTGAGGTAAACACCGAATCCGATGATGAGGATGTAGACATGTCATATGATGAGCTTGCTACCTTTTGTCATCTTGTGCTTGAAAAATATGACATGATTAAAAAGAAAAATAAAAATTTGAAAAAGGAACTTGATTGCATGCATGTAGAACATGACTCTTTTAGAAGTAACATTGCATGTTTAGAAAAAGATAATAAAATTTTGAAAAAGAATTTTGATGCCATGCTTAATGATAAAGATTCTTTAGAAAATAAAATGGCATGCTTAGAAAAAGAAAATGAAGATTTGAAAAATGAGAATATTTCCTTAATGTCTAAATTGAATGTTTTATGTGAAGGAAATATGATTTTGAAAAATAAGATTGATTTGGTGGAAAAACAAAAGGAAGATGTTTTTCAAGAAAATAAATCTTTGAAAAGAAAATTTTGTGAAAAAGAAAAAGATTTTGTTTCACAAAAGAAAAAGAAAAGTGATTCTATATCTCATCATACTTCTCATGCTCACATTGATCAAAATGAGATTAAAAATTTGAAAAATAAAATTGATAATTTGAGCTCTAATTTGAGCTCATGTGCATTCAATCATACTAGATTGGAATCCTTGTTTCAAAAGAAACAAGTTCCTCATACTCATGCACATTCACATCATGCACATGCTTATGATGCACATCATACTCACACTCCCACTCATAAGTATGCTAAGGTGTACATATGTACACATTGTGGCCGCAAAGGCCATTTAGCAAAATTTTGTTATGAAAGGTTAAATGTTCTTATTTTTGATAAAAATAAAAATGCTTGGGTTCCTTACAAGACTAACCCCATAGGACCCAAGAAAATATGGGTACCAAAATCCCCACCTTGTGTATTTGATGTAGGTGAGGAATCTCTCAAAACGTGAGAGATTTGGTGCCTTGATGGTGGGTGCATTTGAACTAAAATGACACATACTTGGAGCACCGCTATCAAGGAATTTTGGTGGGTCAACCACCATGCTTGGAGTTTTGGAGTTGGTAACAATTTCTAAACTTCTATTTTATTTATGTACATGTTTTTTATTTTCATAATATCATTCATAGCATGTTCATGTTTTAAGATTTTTTTTGGTACTCCATGTGGCATTTACATGCTTAAATGTAGAATGTGTCAAAACTTACATTTATACATATATGAATAGTGAACTACAATTAAATCTTATATATTTGAACTTCATGCTCATTTGTATCCACTATATGCATGTGTATAGGCTAGTTTTGATGATTCGGTCGTTTATACTTGTTATGCCTATCTTTGATTTTACTTCATGTATATGTGTGTTTAATTCAAATCTAATAAATATACATGTATACCCCTTGAGTCATTTGCCTTCATGCAATATATATTGGACTCTTTTCATATTTGGGATATGTATGCATATTGTTAGATTTGTATAAATCATACATATACCATGAAGATTGCTATTTTTATGAAAAATGATTTTGAGTTGATTTGTTTTAAGATTAAAAATAAGATTTTCATGAGATTCATGCTTCACTTTCTATTTTCATGAAAATACCATTTACATAACATTTGAACACTCATCTTTTATGATAAAAGATAATTTATGAGCTTTATGGACTATGAGTGCTTGAACTTTTGTATATTTAGTATTATTCATGGAAAACATTTGACTTTGTATTTTTGAAGGATTTTTAACTAGTTTGTCAAAAATCCATTTAAACTAGTTATCTATTCTTCAAATTGATTCACATGATCCTATTTTTAATCATATGGATAAATTCTTTTGTATTTTCAAAATTTATTTGATGCTTCATGATTTGAATATTAGTTTAAATGTTAGCATTTGTCAACACTTGGATTTATACTTATACACATTATGGATCACAAATAAATCTATATATGATTGGGTTTGAATGCTTATTTGTGCCCATTAGGTGTGTTAGTATAGCCTAAGTTTTGATGATTATTACATTTTAAACTTGTATTCCCATTTTAGATTTATGCTATGATCATGTGCTTTCATTTCATGTATATGTTTGTCTTGCCAAAATATTAAGATATACATGGATACCTCTTGAGTCATTTGCCTTTCATGCAAATCTATATATAGACTCAATTGTGTTTTAAGGATATGTATGTATACTTAATGTCTTGTCAAAACATACATATATCTTGAAATATAAATTTTTGTTTTTAATAAAAATTTTGTAATTTTTCAATAAAATTTTTGTGATGGATTTCATGATTTCAAAATTTTAAGGAATATTGAGTTTTATTGCTATTTTTCATGATACCATGTTCCACATAACACTATCACACTCACTTCTTTTTGATATGGACTTTATGGATAGAGTGCTTTTTAGTGCCTTGTGTTTCATTGATATTTCATGAAAAACTTTTGACTTATTCCTTGATTGAAGGATTCCGTACGAGTTGTTACCTTCATTCAACTAGTTCGAATTCTTCATGTGGTAGATTTTATGATATATACACTTAAGCTTAATTTTCAATTGGTATCATTGGATAGTTTCAATTGGTATCAATATGACCTCTTGTTGTATATACTCTTATTTTGTTCTTTCATGTATGTATGCATCTACTTCAATTGATATTATCTTTTCATACATATATGTGATCTTTTGTGCTTGATTTACACACGTATATTATACTATATGTTTGCTTATCAAGATTTTGTTTTTAAAAAAAAAAAAAATTATTTGATATGAACTTGTGTTTCGTATTGCCTATATGCAAGGAGAGCTTAACATCTCTCTTACATATAGATTCATGTTGAGTGTATTGTGTATTGAGGAGCTTAACATCTCTTCTTTATATGGTACACGTGTGTAGGGGGAGCTTCACATCTCCTCTTATGCATTACATAATATGTGTTATGTGAGTTAGGGCTTGTCATCCCTTCTTCATGTAATGCACATGTGTAGGGAAGTTAACTTAGCGTCTTCCTCTTCATGAATGTATATCGCATATAAATCTTATTGATTGATTTGATTTTACCCTCCTTGATTTCCTTATTTTTGACAAAAAGGGGAGAAAATGTGTTTGATGATTTGAACTTTGAACCCTTTGTTGATGATTGACAAAAAGGGGGAGAAGTATTTGAGTTATATGCATGATTTCCTTAAGGGAGAGAAAGAT
The DNA here is from genome assembly GCA_038442645.1 of Agave tequilana. NCBI lineage: Eukaryota > Viridiplantae > Streptophyta > Magnoliopsida > Asparagales > Asparagaceae > Agave > Agave tequilana. Next base: position 98,952 of record JAVJIF010026712.1, on the reverse strand, counting down.
TTTGAGATGATTTGAGATTTTGATTTTGACTTGTGCTTTTACTCATGCATCACAAGAAATAAAAGATTTGTTTTGTTTTACATGCATTCATTTTCATACATATTTATGTGCTTCATTGAATATCTATTGCTTATTTGATATGCATGAGTTAAGGGGGAGCTTCTTTGAAGCTTTACTTTAATCCATGCATATATAACTTCATGAGTTTTGTCATCATCAAAAAGGGGGAGATTGTTGGCCCAAAGGCCTATCACCCTAGTTTTGATGATGATCAACTCATGAAGTTATGTTTACTAATGATCTTGTGTTTAATTAGTGACAGATTCCTTATCAAGATCTTAGTAGGTGTGGAGCTTCAACAAAGGATAAAATGTCAAGTTGGAAGCTAGCACCGGTCGATTCACGAGCCTATGCATCAAGACCACATCTAGAGATGAGCTCGGTGGATTGCATGTGGACCAAGTCAAGAAGATGAGAAGACTTCAAGGGAAGACTTCAAGAAGATGAAGACTTGTGTCTAGGTATAAGATTTTATTTTTGTTTTTTAGATAAAATGTAAAGGATAGAATAGTGGTGGAATGCTCAAGTATAGATATCACACACACACTCTTGTTAGAATTGTTTTCATAAAAGATTTTTAAAGTAGAAAAGATTTTTCATTTTGGAAAAATACAAGTTTGGTTTTTTTGGTGGTTCTCATATACTTATCCTTCAACCAAAACCAAGTTTTATGCTTAATATCAAAAACATAGATATTTCATCTTGATTGTGTAGTGGATCATATCCATACACACTATGCTTTAAAGTATATCTTGTTTTTGTATTTGATGAAAATTTGGAAAAACATGTTGTTTTAGAAAAACAGTTTTTATTATGAGCCAATATTTCCAAGTTACAAAAATAGTCAAATCTTTAATAACATGCCTTGATTTTGTGCAAGCATGTTTCTATATCATAAAACTATTTTTGTAGAATTTCTAAGTATTTATGGGATTTTTTATTAAGCCAAAAAGACCAATCTTTAATCCCAAAATTTTCAGGTTCTGGCAGTTCTGATTTTTCAGAACTGACAGTGGCCGGTCGACCGGGTCGGTCGACCGGACGTGCACAGACGTGCACGCCTGTGTGCACTGGAGAACGGTCGACCGGACCGGTCGACCGCTTCAGAGAGCTTTGCTCTCGGGAAATATCGGTCGACCGGGCCGGTCGACCGACAGAGAGTTTACTCTCTTCTCCAGTTGCGCGGTCGACCGGGACGGTCGACCGGAGGCTGCAACGGTCGGATTTTGACCGTTGCCGGTCGACCGGACCGGTCGACCGGAAGCTCTGACAGAGCCCAACGGTCAGATTTTTCTGGCCTCTATAAAAGGGGGTTTTGTCATTGTTTTGAGCCAAGATTTTTGGAGACCTTAGAGCCTGTTTTCTCATATTCATTCCAGAGGTTTTTCTCCACAAAAATAGTGAGCTAATACTTCCAATCAAAAGGGAAGATTTTATAAGAGTGTTTATTGTGATTTCTTGAGATTTTCACCAAAGATTCTTTCCTTGCTTTCTCACACAAACACTTGAGCATCCATTGAGCTATTCATCCTATAGGTGTTGTAGTGAGAGTTTTGTAGGTGATCAAGTGTTTAGATCACCAAGATTTCATCTTGTTCTTTGAGGAGACGGGCAAGTGTGCTCGTTGTGGTGTGGAGTTCGGGTGTGAACTCTTGTAGTGCGAGGTGCGGCCTCGGCGAGTCGGTGGACTTGCGTGTGTAAGGGACTTGGGAGTCCGAGGGATTGTAGGTGTTGCGGCACCAAGGAGAGATCCGGTTGGATCGTGCATAGTGAAAATCCTTCGTGTGTCGAAGGCGGGGATGTAGAGCAAGTGTGCTCGAACCTCGAAACAAACCCTTTGTGTTTGCGATTGCTCACTCTATCTCTCTCTCTCTCTCTTTGTCTCTTTTATATCTTGCATTCAATTATTGTCTATCTTTATATGCTTGATATACTCTTGTGCTTAATTGTTATATAATTGCTTGGGATTGATTGTCTAACACTTGTATTCAACCAAGAGAGCCAACGCGGCACCTCAACCCATTCAAGGGGAATCTAGAGGAGTTTGTCCAGAGCCTCGCAAGGGGAATTCGGCAACACTCTTGTGTTATACATAAGTGTTTAATTAAAAGAAGTTTAATTTGGTCATCTTAGTTTTAATTCCGCATTATTTGTTCATAAGTGACCATTAGATTAGCCATCACCTATTCACCCCCCTCTAGGTGATCTTACACGATCCGCCTATATCTCTACGCTGAGTTGCTTAAGCTCGGCTAAATCCGACTTGCGAGAGTTCATAACGAACAAACGGAAGTCAGAATTACTCCAGACCTCTCCCGCTTGTTGTGAACAAGTGGGATGTCAGTTGGTGACAATCCATTCAGTCCATTGCTAACTAGAACCAGTCCCTGCCACTCCTCCAAAATGATAGTCAGTCTTTGATCAACTATCGGTGCGAGCTCCTGTGAAGCATCACAAAAGGAGCATATCGCGAAATCTATCAGATCTGCCCTCTGCATCCGTCAATATGATTGGAAGGGGACGGGAACCACGTAGAGGCAGGCGAGCGCCGCGTGGTGCTAACTATCCTTCCTTCAGTTCTCCAGATCCAGACTATAGCCCTGGTTTAGGCCAAGTCCTGGTAAAAGAAGAAGGTGTGTTCCAAAGCACCAGATCTAAGGTGGCAATACCCTATAGTTATGAGCAGCCATCCTCCTCAACTGGAGTATCATCACCAGAACCAATGAGAAGATTGTTCCAATGGTCTGATGAGGAGGAGGAAGACAGTGGGTATGCCTCTTCGGCAACAGTTAGCTCGATACGAACAGACAGAGTGTCGGTGCATATGGCTAATAACGGTAATGATGACCTCCGTCGACAGTTGAAAGCTCAAGAGAAAACCTCCAAGGCTCAACAAGAAGCCTTGAACAACATTCAACAGATGCTCGCCCAACTCCTCACTAATCGGAATAACAATGATACCGGGAGTAATCATAATGAGGAGGAACATCATGATGATCAACAACCCAAGACTGAGAAGTAAAAAAGAAAGTCCTTCTATGGATGCTGAAGTTCTTAAAGGCATCTAAGCTCAGATCGCATCCCTATCCCAGAGGGACGAACTGAAGAAAGTAGGGCAGTCCGTCCTTACCCTTGCAATGGGATTCAGTACCATACCACCAAAGTTTCAGCCACCAATGTTACATACGTATGATGGTAAGAGCTCACCAAACCTGCACATCTATTACTTCCGATCTCAGACCGGTAACGTTATAGATAACGATGCAATCATGTCCAGATTGTTCATCGGTACCCTAAAAGGGGTGGCATTTGACTGGTTCCGAAGCCTTCCTCTGGGCTCTATCAATTCCTGGATCGACTTAGAAACTCAATTTCTTTCTCATTTTTACAAGGACGATACCGAGATAACCATGGACAAACCCCTCTCTACCGTGCAGAGAAAGGGCGAATCTATCTGTGACTACATTGAGCGGTTCAAAAACTTGTCTCTGATGTACCCAGCAGGGATGCCATTGCCCATGCTCTTACAGACATGTAGGCATAACTTCCTGAACCAGGTGGAAGTTCGCATGGGCACCTTCAAAGCCCACATTTGGAGAGAAATAGTCGAGCAAGCTGAGATAACCGAAAAGTCAGCTAAAAAGTTTGATCCATCTACCCCTAAAGGCAAATGGTGGGGTATGAATAATAAGGGGCGCGGCGACATGGCGCAGTCTTCCCAAGCCAAAGGGAAAGAGACTATGTCTGTTGAACTGTCAGGAGGCGTTCATCCGAAGGCCAGAAGAACGGCATCAATAATCAGGAGTTTAAGTTTCCTCCAAAATAATATTCCTTCAAAGTCGAGCAGGTGGTTACGATATTCCATTTACACCACAAAGGGAATAAGTTGAAACTACCGGATGCTCGATGCCCTAATGAAGTGGGACGCACGAACGATCCCAACTATTACCTCTTTCATAGGATGGGTTCATCATCCTACTAATAAGTGCTTTGTCCTTAAGGACAAAAATTCAGTCTTTGGTTGATGCCGGAGTTCTGACTCTAAAGTCAGAACAAAAGAAAGTCACTGCGAACATGGTGACCCTCGAGTTCGGCAAAACCCTAAAAGTCACAGTTCCTGACGGGTCATTCCCAATTCCTGAAGCACGGCTGGAAGTAAAAGATCCTTCAGCTAAAACTCAAGAGATTAAGGGTCTTGTTCCCTTGACATTGAAAACAGGGAAAATCATGTGGATACACCCAGACCTTGCCCAAGATGAACAATGAGATTCAAAGAAATCCAAGCCGAAAGGCAAATCTTGCAATGTTATCTCTATCTTGCCGGAGGATGGCAATGTGACATCAGCTTCTCTCAGCGATTCTGAGGAGGAAAAGCACGCTTGCACAGCGCATGCTGATGTACCTCAGCCGACAGGTACTCAATCCGGAAAATCATACTTAAAACAGTATGAGAGGGTTACTGACAAGACACAACAACAAACGACGTCAGTACAAGTACCCATGCCAGCTCCGGTCTCGACAACGGGAAAAGAGAAGTAGAAAGAAGTCTGGTTTGACCATATCCTGAAGAAGCCTTCTAGCCTGGGACTTAACTTGCCTATTCGCTTTGACATATTGGCCCAGTTGGCTAATATCCCCGCTCGTATTACCATACACGAGTTGATTCACCTTTCGAAAGAGACAAGAGAAGCACTTAGGGATGCACTGGCGAACTCAGAATCATTTCTGACACATATGCCAGAAACACCTAAGGATGACACTCAGCCCTCTTGTTCTAAATGTCATCATATACAGCTAAAAGTACCTGTTATTACTTTCAAAGCTAAGGACATGCTCCTCAAGGACAATAAACACGATCGACCCTTGTATTATACCGGATACAATGGCTCGACGTGCATTGAAAGGGTACAGGTTGATTCAGGGTCTGCACTCAGCGTCACCCCCAAAAGGCTCCTCTACTTCCTTGCAAATCATTATATCGGTTGTCTGCAACCACTACGACGATATATGATTTTAATGCAGGGAGTAGTCACCCACTTGGAAAGATTCGACTCCGTTGCTGAATCGGGAACATGAAATCAGAAGTGACGTGCTACGTCATTGACGTTGATACGTCATACAATTTGTTGCTAGGATGACCCTGGATCTACGCTAACTGGATTATTCCCTCTACTCTGCACCAGTGCTTCAAATATGTTGAAGATAATGCAACAGAACGAGCTGTGTTCACTGAGAAGCAACCATTCAAGGGGGTGAAAAACTACTTTACTGATACTCTCCTATATCAGGAAGTTAGTGAAGTATCAAAAGAATCATTGCCTGACAAAGATGATAGTGGCAATGAGGCAGATTCAGAGTCTAAAGGAGACACGCCGCTACTTTGGTCGATGAACCAATTGTAGCATGTTTCAATAATCCTCAATGTAATACTCCTTCTGAGGACGATGACGAATGGGTGATTAATGACAATGTTTCCTTTGATTATCCTACGAGTGTCGAACTATTTGAATTTGCTATGAATAGTTCTCTACGCATGCCCTTGCATAAACCAAGTACATCAAGTACGTCTGTGGAATGCATAGATGGGTCCATTTAGTGGTTCCTTTGTCAAAAAAGAGTCAATCACCAATAATATTCGGTAGAGCCCAACTGCAGAGGTCTACGGCCACATATTCGAGTTCAGATTCGGAGACCCCGCAATTTTTCCATTATGCACGATCAACACAGCATATGATGAGAAAAATGGGATACAGCCTGCAGCGTAGGAATGGCCTGAATTTCAAAAAAGGACGACGTGATTTTCTGCTTAATTTTGTGCCAAAAGGGAAATCGGAAATTACTATGATAAAACACGTAGGGGGTTGGGATACATTACACCTCCACCATCCACATCGGTTTGATCCAAAGATAACAAACTGATCCCATCACGCTCTGCCTCTTCCTCCGAATGGGAGTCGGATGTCAGTGCGGGAACGATGGTCAAGAATCTCACAGTTAATATGACTTCAAGTAGCCAATTGGAGCCTGCAAAAGCTACGGATGTTGAACCATAGGCTCAGCAACCAGATTTTCAGTGGGAAAAGCGATTTGAACAATGCGAACCACCTACTGAAGACATGGCGATCCAGGTTAACTTGGGTAGTCAAGATCACCCTAAACCCATCTTTGTAAGTGAGAGCCTATCACTTATAGAGAAAGAAGAATTGATAGTACTCGTAAGGGAGTATATCGATGTCTTCGCATGGAACTACGAAGATGTGCCCGGACTTGATCCACAAGTAGCCATGCATCGTCTAAATATCAAGCCTGACATCAAGCCAGTCAAGCAACAATAACGACGATTTCGCCCAAATATTATGAAAGCTATTGAGGTCGAAGTTCATAAACTCATCACGTGTGGTTTCATACGGGAGGAACAGCATCCAGATTGGGTTGCTAACATTGTTCCAGTTCTTAAGAAGAATGGAAAAATTCAGATCTGTATTGACTACCGCGATCTCAATACAACCTGTCCTAAAGACGAATTTCCATTGCCCATCACTGATGTCATGATTGATAATACCTGCGAATTTGAAAGAATATCCTTCATGGACGGCTTTTCAGGGTATAATCAAATTAAGATGTAATAGAGGATGAGAAACATACTTCATTCTGGAAACCGTTGGGGTATACTACTATACCGTGATGCCTTTTGGATTAAAGAACGCGGGAGCAACTTATCAGCGTGCAATGAGTACAATTTTTCGCGACCACCTCCGAAAGATGGTAGAATGTTATGTCGATGACATTGCTATCAAAAGTCGCGATAAGAATGATCATCTTCGAGACTTAAGAACAATGTTCGACATAATGCGGGCTCATCGACTGAAGATGAATCCGACAAAATCCTTCTTTAGGGTTTCGAGTGGCAAATTCCTGAGATTCATTGTTACATCAAAAGGAATTCATCTTGACCCAGACAAAGTTAAAGCCATTCAGAGCATGCATCCACCTAAGAATCTCAAAGAACTTAGGGGCCGACAAAATAGACTGGCTTATATCAGAAGATTCATCGCAAATCTCTCAGACCGCTATCAACCGTTCATCCTACTCATGAAAAAGGGTGTCTCTTTTGTATGGGATCAAACCTGTCAAGAAGCTTACAAGGATATCAAAAGATACCTCACTAAACCTCCGGTCTTAGTGGCTCCCACATCAGGAAAACCATTCTTGCTTTATGTGAAAGCTATGGACCATTCTCTCGGTGCTCTGCTTGCTCAAAAGGACAATGATGGTCACGAACAGGCTATTTATTATCTGAGCAGGACCCTGATAGGGGCGGAATCTCGCTATAACCCTATTGAGAAGGAATGCTTAGCTCTTGTCTTTGCTATTCAGAAGACACGACATTATTTGGTCGACCAAACCATGCATGTCATTTCCAGAGTGAATCCTTTGCGTCTTCTCATGATGAAACCAGGATCATTGAATTCTAGATTAGCTAAGTGGGCCCTCCTTCTGTCTCAGTACGATATGCTCTTTGTCCCTCAAAAGGCGGTTAAAGGCCAGGCGCTTGCAGATTTCTTGGCTGCTTATCTGGTTCCAGATGAAGTTTTCGAATCTAATATAACTTCAGAGGATGAAGTATGGCAGATGTTCTTCGATGGAGCATCACGAATAGGCCCTAAAGGCAAGATCATTACTGGTGTGGGGGTTGTATTTATCTCACCACAAAATCATATCCTTCCTAGGGCGTTTTCATTGACGGAATCATGTTCCAACAATGTGGCAGAATACAATGCTCTACTAATTGGCCTTCAGCTCGCTCATGAAATGGGGGTACGCTACCTTGAAGCCTATGGTGATTCAAAACTAATCATTACTTAAGTTAAAGGAGAATATGAGGTCCGTCACGGAGATTTGGTACCTTATTATGATGCAGTCATCAAAATAGCTAACTCATTCGATGGCTTTTACATCGGCCATGTGTCCCGATCCCAGAATACTAAGGCCAACGCTCTAGCTGCATTGGCAACCACGTTAGCCTTACCGATCGACACAATGTATCACCTTACAGTGGCTACTCGACACCTTGTTTGTCCTAAATATGTGTTGAAAACTAAGGAAGTCCATAGCATCTCGACGGGTTTTGAACCAAGAGATTGGCAATTTCCCCTCATTGACTATGCTTTGCATGATATATTGCTGGATGACCCTAAAGAAGCGGCATCTATCAGACGAAAGTCTCTCTGTTTTTACTATGATCCAATAGTAAAGACACTCTACCGTCGCTCATATGACGGTATCCTCCTCCGTTGCCTTTCTAATTCAGAGGCACAAGAAGTGCTTAAAGAAGCGCATGATGGCATATGCGGAGCTCATCAGCTAGGTCCAAAACTCAAGAACTGGTTGCATAGGCTTAGATATTATTGGCCAACCATGATAGCTGATGCTATCCAATATGCACAAAGGTGTAAAGCATGCTAAATCCATGCAGACTTCATACATCATCCTCCAGAGTTGCTCCATCTAATTGTTGCTTCGTGGCCATTTGAAGCATGGGGAATAGACATCAAAGGGCCGATCAGCCCCTCTTCAACAAAAGGCCACCGGTTTATCTTAGCAATAACCGATTACTTTTCAAAGTGGGCAGAAGCTATACCACTCGTGAAAGTTCAAACTTCCAATGTGGTTAATTTTATCAAACACCATGTCATCCATCGATTTGGTGTCCCCAGGTGATAAATACCGAATTCAGAATGTGGCATCAACCGCTTATAACCCTGCTGCTAATGGCTTGGCGGATGCATTCAACAAGATAATTATCAAGCTACTCAAAAAATTCATTTCATCAAATAAGCGAGACTGAAATGAGAAGCTTGGTGAATGTCTTTGGGCCTACCGAACCACAGTTCGGACCCCGACAGGCAATACACCTTTTTCCCTAGTATAGGGTGCGAAGCAGTCATACCATTAGAAATCCAGATGTCGTCATTACAAGTCTCTTTAATGACTAGAATGACAAAGGAGGACGATGATCGGTTACGTCTTCAAGAGCTCGAAGCCCTGGATGAGAAGCGATTACAAGCTCAACAACATATTGGGTTGTATCAAGCGCGAATCTCGAAGGCCTTCAATAAGAAGGTTAAGCAAAGGGTCTTCCAGAAAGGAGATTTGGTTTTAGCCGTCAGACGACCGATGATAATGACGCACAAAATCAAAGGCAAATTTCAGCCCAAATGGGAAGGACCGTTTGTGATAGAAACAATCTATTCAAATGGAGTATATCGCCTTATGACTTCAAACGGTGACATGCTCATGATGCCGATCAACGGTAGGATCTTAAAGAAGTATTATCCTTGATAGGATCCTTCTCACGATCAAGTTAACATTACACCTTTGATCAAGACCTCCAGATCTGAGATATTTAAAAAGAGCGCTCCTCACTTCTCTAACGGGATCACACTGCCATAAACTAATGTCGAGCGATCAAATACCGACTATATTAAAGAAGAATAAAGGTTATGAACATCGGTTTTTATCACTCTTCTCCAATTCATGGTCGACTAGTGTCGAGCCGATCGAACACCGTCGATATTGAAGAAGAAAACAAGGGATCAAGTTGTTTTAGCCCTGTCACTCATCTCTAGTATATAAACATGTACCTATCTTCAACTTAGAAGAATAGGTCATATTTTGAAGTCAAGCATGCCTAAGCAACAGTTTCAGGCAGATGGCTTTTTTTTAGCCTGACTTTTCTATGTATAATGGTGGCATACCTCCCTGCTCTGGTTCGATCGATCGAAGCTCGACCTAACGACAAAAGGTCCGACCAAACAAATGAGTTTATCTGATGACTTATCAAGCCAAACTCATTGAAGAAGGTTCGTAACGCATACTCTTGCAGAACCTTTCCACTGTTTTCACGTTCATATCAAAAAAACATGGTAACTGATCGAATCAAAGATCAAAGGAGTTTAGCTGATGACTTGTCTAGCTGAACTCATTAAAGAAGGTTCGTGGCACGTCCTTCTATAGAATCTTTCCAATATGGAAACAAGATAAGGATTGGCAGAGAGTCCACGACGAACAACAATCTTCAAATCAAGATCTCGCGAAAGTCATGACCACTTCTTTAATCCCCAGCTCACTTACAGAGTGAAAACCCAGGGGAAGCATCACGTTAACGAAATGATCTGACGCCTCTAACGACTAAGGATAGAGGAAAATGTTGGCCTTTAAGCCCAACATTAGTCCTTAATAACTCATTATGCTGAGGGGAATAGCATGGCTAGGCCGACTCAAACGGTAGTTGGTAAAGGCATATCAAATCCGTTAACAGCTGAGGATTTGCTAAAAATCCTAAGGGACCTGTTTCCATTTGATTCTTCTCCAAAGTCACTTACCAATTCCCGTCCATGGAATGGTAGGACTACTTAAAAAGGTATTCATTTCCCTGGCAAAATGACGAGTCAAATCTATTATGTTAACATTAAACTTCTGATAGTAAAATTCTAACTTACTCCCTGGTGGATAAAATCAACATCCCCAGCAGATCAAACTCCACTTGTCATTCTCTTCAATAGAATGACAGGTCCACTCAAAATTGCTGTTATATTCAAACACCTCTAACAGTAAATAAATCCTTGTCAAGTTAACATCACACTTCTGACAGGTTGCTTTACAAATCCCCAAGCGGAGAAGCTGTCACGATTGCTTCTGACAAATCTCCTTCTAATTCCCCAGCAAGAGTTCTTAATGTTATGTTAATGATTACCTCTGACAACTCTTTAGGGAATAATCTCTTCCCTACTAGACCCCCACAGAGTTCTTTTTGTCACGTTAAAAATTACCTCTGACATATGATCTCTTATGGAATTCATTTAACTCCCCAGCGAGTTTCAACATAGACTCTCTTCAAAGTCTATTATTTCCCTCTCAGTCCCCAATGGACTTTCTTGGTTGTCACGTTAACAATATACCTCTGACAACTTCTTCCAAAAATATCCAAAGGAGATATCAATTTCCTATGGAATTTATTCATAAATCTTACTTCGCCCCAAGGGGATTATTTCTTTACCATCATGTCTAGTTTGTCACCTCTGAACGGTAAAAATCCTGAGCTTGGTGGTTTCTCAATCGGTTATGTCCATTATTACCTCTGAACCGACAGATAACCAAGTCTCATCTTTCAGTCCAGTAAGAACTATTCCTTTGTCGTTATGTCCAGTTCGCCACCTCTGAACGGCAGGGTTATGAGTCTAGCAACTTCTAATCGGTTATGTTTATATTACCTCTGAACCGGCGGGTACCTAGATCTCTCTTTCTTATGGTACTTCAACTATCATGTCCAGTTTATCACCTCTGAATAGATAAGTCCATAATTTTGTTCTACTTTCCCCCGTCAGGGCCGGGAGTTATTGCTGTCATGTTAACATTAAACTTCTGAACAGCAGATTGCAAATTTAAGGTCCCTTAATTAGTCATGTCCAGTCAACCACCTCTGAACCAACAAGACCCTAGATCCAATCTATCTTTGCAGTCCCTTATGGACTAGTTGCCAAGTTAATATGACTACCTCTGGCAGCAGATTCGAAGTTTAGTGTGTCTTAGTCTATCACGTTCAGTTTATCACCTCTGAATAGACGGGTCCCTAAAATCGGGTTCATCTTCATTTTGTCATCATGTCCAGGTCATCACCTCTGAATGGTAGAATTTCTCATGTCTAGTTTGTCGCTTTTAATTGACAAATCCTAGGCTTCATTTGTCTTAGTTCAAGTGGAACTATCGCAGGTTGTGGTGTCTAATTTATCATAACCTACTCATAAATCCGATGATCTTTAATCTGTTATGTTAATATTTACCTCTGAACAGTAAAGATTGTCAAGCCCATTCTCTTCCATCCTCATCTCAACATGATTTGAATCAAGCAATTTAGTAACTAATCCTATCAGGTCATTTGACGAGATTAGTTATATCATTATTTCCTTTCTTGTTTAAAAAAATTGCAAATTCAGAAGATAAAATAAGTTGGAAATACAACAGAGGAGTCAAATAAAATTATTTTTTTTATTGATTCAAAAAGGGGGGATACATGGATTACAAGCTACGAGGGTGCTTCGTAAGACTTGATCCGTTCTTCAAGGATGGCTAGCCTATTCTTCCTCTCCTCTGCGGCTCTGATGAATGTCTGCGATCTCAACTCAGCCTCATTAAAGTTCGCTGTCTGGGACAGACGAGCTTCAATTTCAGCTAAAGTTGCCCTTTGTGCTAATTCCTGTTGCAGGACTTCGTTATTTTGGGCCTTGAGCTGTTCTAGCCGAGCGATCTCCTCAAGACGCACCGATTCAGCCTTGGACAGAAGAAGATTGGCTCTTTTGATCATCTCCTTGGCCTTCTCAATCTTAACCTCAGCGTCGAGAAGAGCACTATTTGAAGTGTCTATGGCATCTCTAATTTCTACCTTCCTTGCCTCTAAGGTTCTAGATCTGAAGATATTGCCTTAACTGCTTCCTATGTTGCAAGATGAGCTTCACGCATCTGAGCAGCAAAGCTTTCAGGCTATTCGTTAACTGAGGAGTCCAGATCTGAATTGTTGAGACGGCGCCATTCGTCTACATCCCTCTCAAGCTCCGCCATCAGAAGCTCCAACGCAGCGGCCTGGTCATCCCCTTCAAAGTCTCAAATGCTTTCAATATTTTGAGAGAGGACGACCTTTAGGGAAGAAAAATGAGGTAGTCGAGCCCTTCAAGACCAAAGTAACGGATCGCTTTAAGCTCATGTAGAAGCTGTCAACTATCTCGGCCACAAATTCTCTCTCGACTTCAACTACTCCCGGTGAACGAGTAGCCCCTGAAGATAAAACTTCCATTGGCTTCACTAACATAACCGTAGAAGAGATAGCAGGAGAACTAGTTGGAGAAAGACGAGGGATCGCTGGTGATCTTGGAGGATCCTCATTGAAACCAGTACACTAGCCACGATGAAAGTAGGGCTAGTGACTATTTCAGGAAAAGCTGGCTCAACAACCAGTGTCGGAGACGTAGGGTTCATAATTACCTTCAGCTCTATGGTTGTCAGTATAGGCAGCGTCAAAGAAATCACTAGCATCTCACCTACCAATGTAGTTGGGAGTGAGATTGGTTCTTTAACCGCCGTTTCCTCAGCCTCTTTAGTTCCATTAACAGGCTCAGGCTGATGGAGGGCAGGTCGTGATACAAGGCGTCCAACTCGGCAGTGTCCGTAGCGGTTGAAATACTTTCTTCACCCCGGATTCCCTCAGGAAAATTAGCTGGCTCCCTTGAAGTCGATGCACCCAAAGGCGGAACACCTGTGGCAAGACTTTGTTTGAGCAAGGCATAATGAATATCAGGAGAGAATTGCTCACAATAAAAAAAAATCAAAGTATTACCGAGAGGCAATACCGCCTCAACTGTCTCAGCCGCAGTCTCTCTTCGAACTTCCTCGACCACAGCATCAATCCCGTCAGGCTCCATAGGAAAGTTTTTGCCAGATGCTGGAGCGACGGCCAGCTCACCTTCACTCGCCGAAACCTCTGTGGTCCATCCTGTAGAGCTTGAAGCCATTGGACTCCCTTTCGAAGTCCCAGCACCCGAAGGACCGACGTCAGCCGCGTCACCTCTGGAATCTTCTAAGACGACAAAGTAGCTAGCCTCGTAATCTTTTTTATAAGTGAACAGAGGATCATAAGAATTCCTCTATTCTTTTACAACCTCGGCTCTTGGTTCTTTTGCAGTCTCGGTTCCTTAATCATAGGATAAACAAATAAGCTGTATGAAATATATAAATACATGTCGCAAGAATGAAACTGATCTTACCCAGGTCGAGAACAGCTTTATCAATAGTCTGCTTCTGAGCCGATAGCCTAATAACTAATGAAGTAGGAGGAGAAAGTACTGCAGCTGATTCACCCTCTGCAATAATGGCAAGAGTGTAGCGACGAGGCTTCTTTACTACCCTCTTCCTACGAGATCCACCTTGCCGCTTGCGTTTGAAGTGGACGCAGGATCCTCTTCCTCCACCTCTTCTACCTCCACATCTTCCATGGGGGCTGTGCCTACCCCACCAGGAGCATCTGGTGGAGCCTCAACACCTGTATTTCCATCAAAGTGGGGACTTTCTGCATCTAAAGCCTCACTATCGGCAGTAGCGACGAACTCCCCGAGGCCTGGCACACGGACCCTTCTGCCCTCGCCTCTCTCGATGACTTTTTGCTTCAGCCGCTGAGAGATTAACTTCACACCAAAAGAGTTAATAGAAAACCCAGTTGGTGTGGAGTTCGAAGTTCTATACCACTGACAGAACCCCAAAGTTGTCTGAAGGTTCAGAGTCCTCAGTGGCATGCACAGTCGTGCCTCAGTACAGCCAGCAATGTAGAACCGCCAAGCATGAGCACCATCAATGAGGCTCCCCATGAAGGCCAGGCTGGTGTTCGGGTTACCTACATATAGTTGGTTATACCTGAACTGACGAGCAAATCGACTCGGGTCATAAGGCTCCAAGTAGCAGGTATCTCTGCTCTTGTATACCATATGGGATGGCCAGATGCTAACTAGCCATTCAAAAATCCCCCGGCTCAGCGAAGTCTTCCCAACTCCTACATCCTTGAATTCTTCACCATAACCTGCATCGCGAATGTAGGGAAAAGCAGCGAAAAAGGCTGTAAACATCATACCGGCACAGCAGCTTGCGAACTGGAGCCACGTAAGTCAATAACCATGAACATCCCTCAAATCGACGGAGAAGCGCCATTCGGACACCTTCTGGAGGCTCCTCACTAGCTTGGATAATGGCTGGACAGTGAAGAGCAAATCATGCCATCAAATAAGTGTATGGCAAGCCGATCCTGAGGTTTGGTCCGTCTCGGGGCAAGATAGTACTTTTTCCCCTTTTCGTCGTTGGCGGCCTACAGAAAGCCTCCGTCAAAGCACGAAGGCCCCGTTGAATACAACACACGATTGCTGGGAGAAGCCCAAGGGAGCTACCGTGGACTAGACGAACAGCCGACAATAGGACAGTCGGAAGAATGATGTCGCTAGTGGGAGATGGCACCATACATCTCTTCAACCAAACCGATAAAACCCTGACCAAAAGTGCTTTCCAAGACATCAGTCGACGAGCCTGATGATGGAAACTCCTGAGAATGTCACTTTTCTTATAAATACCATCATCTTCTTCCAAGATCATTTCCCCCTGGGAATGTTCCTGCATCCTCCAGAAAATATCCTCGTCTGCAACCCCGCAGTGAGCCGCTTCAGGTGCATTTCCAGGTTGGGGAACAAATAATTCCCCCAGCTCTTCGAACTGGTCGAAGCTCCCTTGTGACTCCCATGCATACTCGAGCAGATGTAAAGATGGCACATCAATTCCCAATAAGTCTCGAACAGGGGGGCTCCTGCTTCTCCAGAAGTACCAATTCCGCCTCGCATGGGAAATATTCTTCATAAGGGAGAGATCCCATGGGCAGAGCAGAGACTTCCCACATCTTATGCAAAGCCATGCCCAATTCGCCTACAGGGGTAAATAAAGTCCCAGTGGCTGGATAATATAACTCGAAGATGGCGTAGAAGTTTACTACGCTCATCTGGATGTCGTAGCAGGTTGCCCTGACATCCTCGTGGAGACCCAGCCTCTCCAAATCATCTTCAAAATGGGCCAAGACGTATAAGGTCAAGTCCCTCCACCAGGCCTTGGGGGATGAATCCACCCTGGGGTCCTGAAATCGGTTGCTGGATAATTGCCATGAGCTTTGAAGAACTGGTTTCCAAAAGTTTAAGCCACGACGGGATTTTCCCCCACTGGGATGTCTGGGAGAACGTTCCCAAGGTGGGACCCAATATGCAGCGAGGCGGACCCGCCCTTGTATAACCGGGAGACAAAACTATCAATTTCCCCACATGAATGGAGTCAGTAGTCTGAGTCACTTGCCACTTCATCTTCTGAGCCCTCGTCATGCATTGGAAGAAAGACAGCGGAAAATGACGCTTGCTAGATAGGAGATAATACTTCTCACTATCCAGATTGAAGATCCACTGCCCTTCTCTGTCCAGCAGCTGATGATCGGTATCTGGCGCTGCATCCTCAAACATGAAACCGGGCTTCCGATAGATTTTCTGGTCACAATCCTCGAGGGGAGCAGTAGTTAAGATGCTCCTCATAGTATGCTGATCTCCGGCGTAGATAAGGGCATCCCGGCCAGGAGCGCTCCGCTCACTGAATAATGAGGCCTGCCCCTGGAATTGCAGGCTAACATTACCATCCAGTCCCCTGGTTATTCCAAAGAGACTGTTCAAAGGACCCGGAGTATAGTGCACTACAAAAAATAAGAAGAAGCTATATTAGTTCATTAGCCGAAGAAAAAAGAAAGTTATAGCAAAAAGAAAAAATGCTAAGGCACAGCTTATCTCCGAGCGAAGCTAGCCTAACATTAGCTCCGCCCTGAGGCTCAACTCCATATCCTGCACAAAAGCAGAGTGCAGAAGATCTCTAAGTGTTAGCTTCGCTCTGGAAGCTTAGCTTCGCGTTAAATCGCTGAACAGAATGCGGAAAAAGCCCCAAGGGCTAACTTCGCCATAAAGGCACTGGTGCCTAAAGTTATTCTAAGGACTTTAAAGTCCTTTTCCCAGCTAAGCTTCTAAGGCCAGCTTCGCATCCTGTCATTTGACAGGATGTGAACCGCCCTAAGGGCTAGCTTCGCATAGAAGCTGAGAGAAGAAAGTCTTGGTTTCTAAATTTCCAGAAATTAAGGGGAATTAAATCCCTTAAAAATTTGGCGAAGTCAAATTAAGGGAGTAGAACTCCCTGAGATCACTGGATCACGATGGATCAATCTAGATTCACCATGAAATCTACTCCCTGAGATCACTGGATCACGATGGATCAATCTAGATTCACCATGAAATAGCTAGAAAATGGCTTCAAAAAGAGATGAAAATCTCTGAATAAAAGGAAAAAAGAATCCCTACCCGCGATGGGGTGTTCGATGACCAGAGGAGGAGAGGGCGCCTCCGTCGCTGAGGTCGCCTCTTTGCCTGCTCGTCTTTTGGGAGCCATGAAAGAACTATGGAGTTCTGAAAATCAGAATGAAGAAGAAGAAGAAAGAGATTCACTCTATGAAAATTCTCTAAAAATGTAAAGAGAAGTTAACTCTCTTTTTCAGCCCATCGGGCTTTAATAGACATAAAATTGTTGGCCCAAAGGCCTTCCACTCTAGTTTTGATGATGATTAACTCATGTAGTTATGTGTACTAATTATCTTGTGATGTTTAAGTTTCAGATCATTAATCAAGATATTAGTAGGTGAAAGCTTCCACACATCTTTCACATGTTGATTCAAGAGCCCGAGCGTCAAAGATCATACATTGCACTTGCTCGGTGAATCTAGGAGCTTTGGATCAAGCCGTCTTGGAGATTGCGCTCTAGCTTGGAGATTGCGCTCTACAAGAAGACTTAGGTATCCATAGTTTTAGTTTTGAGTTTAGATCCTAATTGTAAAGATTAGTATAGTATGATAAGCTCAAGTTCACAACACACACCTTTCATGTTTTGATTTTCGGTTTTAGGTTTAACCGATCTTGGTTTTCATGAATAGATTTTTATCAAAACAAGTTTACATGGTTTATGTATATTAGATTTGTTCTATATGCATGCATGCTTCAATTGCTTAGACAAACTTTGTTTGATAATCTATTCCATGTGTTTTATGTTTTGGTATTTACAACAAAACATATTTTTGGACTTAATGACAAAAATCATGATATATATATATGTTTCTTGTATATTGAATTTCTATTCATATACAATATGCTTCAAAGTGTTTAAATGTCATATTTTTGTATCATGGATGAGTTTTAGACAATGTGTATTTTCTATTCAAAATACAAGGTTTTAGAAAATACGGTTTTTGGTTTTTGGCAAAATTTCTATGACATAAAAATAGTCAAATATGTTTGAAATTTGTGTTAGGATTTTTAACACAAGTTTGTATTTCAATATAAAATGATAAAACTATTTTTGTGGAATTTAGAGATTTTGTGGGATTTATTGGAATATTTTTTACCTCAGTTTTCTGACCTATTTGCTGCCTGCCAGGCTAGTTCGGTCGACCGTATCGGTCGACCGCATGTAGCCGGTCGACCGTCACGGTCGACCGACGACGTGCACAAACCTGTGCACGTTCTGGCACAGTCAGCGGTCGACCGGGACGGTCGACCGGAGCAGAATAATCTGCTCTCGGGATTTTTCGGTCGACCGGGCCGGTCGACCGTTAGTTGCCAATGGTCAAAAATTGACCGTTGGACGGTCGACCGGGCCGGTCGACCGGAAGGCTATTCTGGCAATTTTCTGTCAACGGCTATTTTCTGATAATTGCCTATAAATACCCCATTTGCAAGAGTTTTTCTCTAAGAATTTTTGTGCGAATTTTTCCATTCTCTCAGGTGTTTTTACAGCAATCAAAATAGGTTTTTGGATTCAAATTGAACAATCTTTTTGGTGTTTTCATTAGGGTTTGAAAAATCAAAGAAAAGGGTTTTGGGAAAAGCTTTTGAATTGAACTTCTCTATCTTGGTTTCATTTATTTCCCAAAGATTTTCTTTGAGTTGCTGTTTTCAAATCCCTTGGTTTTCTCCACACTTGAGCTATAATCTACTATCTATATCTATAGGATATTTGTGTGGGAAAAGATATTGTTTGTGGTTGTTGTTTGAAACCACTTAGTTGTAAACCCATTTCTTGCTTTGTGCCATTTCCCTCATTGTGTTGAGGAGGTTGTGCAAATTGGGTTGTGAGGAGTTTTATGTAAGCTTGGTGCTAATCCCTCAAGTTGTGAGGTGATTGTTTGTTGTATTGGAGGAGTGCCTCAAGAAGGAGGTTGAGAGTGTAAGAAGGGGAGTTGGGAACTCCTTGTAATTGTGATTGCCCCAAATCCTCGGTGGAGGTTCCCTTAGTGGGAGTCCTTAGTGGACAAGCTAGTGGATTGGAAATCCTTCGTGTGTCGAAGGCGGGGATGTAGAGCTGGGTGCTCGAACCTCGGAACATATCTCTTTGTTTGCGCTTGATCCATTGACTCTTGCTCTCTCTCTTTACTTTGTGCAAATTGTTATATCTTGTACTTGCTTGTGTGTGTGCATCATTATAGTAATTGCAATTAGTTTTAAATTCCGCATTTAGTTCACTAGATTAGCATTGTCACCTATTCACCCCCCCTCTAGGTGACTTTTCAATTGGTATCAGAGCTAGCGCTCCTGATATTTAGGTTTAACCACCTAGGAGTGTGATCTTGGTTTGCTAATCTTCATTTGCATTTTCATTTGCACACATATAGTTGCACTTATGGCTAGCCCTCCCATGTTTGACCATACTAGACTTGACTCTTGGAAAGTTAACATGACTAGATATTTAAAAACACTAGGTCATCTAGTTATCAAGCCATCACCATAGAAGCCCTCCCTAATACTAGTAAGCATAAGAAGGCCAATGCACTTGCACTTCAAACACTTAGAGCATCTTTTGATGATAATCTCTTACTTGTTTTTGATAGTTTTAACTCGGTTTTGCAGTTTGGAGCGTCTTGACATCTCCGGAGCTTCCAAGGATCATCAACAATATGAGGAGATCTAGGAGAGATGTATCCGAAGAGCCTTGTTTCATGGCATATGGGAATGACTCCAATGAGGTACACTCAGACTCTCAAATACATGATAGCTCTTATTGCCATGGATGTTTTGAGGTTCAAAATTTAAATGTTGAACTTGCTTCTAAGCTTGAAAAATTCTTGGAAAAACATAACTCTTTGAAAGAAAAACATTTTGATTTACAAAAAGAAATGAAGGATTTATGCTCTACTTTTGAAACCGTTTTGCAAGAGAAGGAAGAGATTACTAGTGAATGTGACTCACTAAGATCTCAACTAGACATTGCTTTAAAAGAAATTGAAGTTTTAAAAGGCAAAAATGATTGTGATGATATTTTGGAGCACAATGAGATTTTATCCTCAAGATTGGATTGTGTTTTCAAAGAAAACCTTACTTTGAAAAATAAAATTGATTCTATTACTAAAGAATTGAATTTGGTTTTGTCTAAAAATGAATCTTTGCAAAATGATATTGATTTGTATGTTTGTCATGCTAATGTAGCTTCTACTTCTTGCACTCCTATAGCATGTTCCACTTTGTCTTCTAGCATAGAATATGATATAAATAATTTGAAGAAAAGTGTTGATTGTTTGGGCTCCACCTTGAGCCATTGTGCCATGAATCACACACGTTTGGAAACCTTGATTCGCAAGAAACAAGTTCCAACCTTGCATGCACACCCATCTAGGCATACACATGCTTCTCATGATCACCATCATCATATGTATGCTCACGTGTACACATGTACACATTGTGGTCGAAAAGGCCACCTTGCTAGATTTTGTTATGATCGCATTTATCATGAAAATTTAGCAACTAATTATGTTTGGGTTAGAAAAGATACTAACCCCCGTGGACCCACAAAGAAATGGGTACCAAGATCCACCTCTTTGACTTTTGATGTAGGTGGGAGCTCTCGCATCACGTGAGAGTGGAGGTACCTTGAGGTGGATGCGTTCCGAGCTTGAATGAGAACTATTTGGATGCTTCACTCTCAAGGAGATTAGGTGGAGATGACCACCATGTTTTTAGAGAACTAGAGATGCACTTTCATTGGTTTTGGTATCATTCTCTAACTCCCATTTATTATTTACTTGCTTCTTAGATCATTCATTTATAGCATGTTGTGTTTTGATGTTCATTATGATTATGCCTTGTTCATTAGACTTGAGATATACATGTTTAGTTACTTGAGCAC
The DNA here is from genome assembly GCA_038442645.1 of Agave tequilana. Lineage (NCBI taxonomy): Eukaryota > Viridiplantae > Streptophyta > Magnoliopsida > Asparagales > Asparagaceae > Agave > Agave tequilana. Next base: position 78,060 of record JAVJIF010026712.1, on the reverse strand, counting down.
CCATGTTTCATATGGATCTATATTTAGTGTTCACTTCTTGTTTAAGCTAACATGTATGCCCTAGATCTAATGCACATGCATATGCATAACGATCATATGATGTTCATGATTCCATGATTTTTGTTTAGATGATTATATGGATGTTTGTGATATATTTTGTGTGCATTTCATCATTGCACTTTATTCATTCTTTGTTCGATCTATTCTCATACAACAAGGTTGCATTGCGCACCTCTAACCCATTCAAGGGGAATCAGGAGGAAGGAGTTCAGAACCCTTCACGGGGTATACGGCTCTTAGTCTTGTTTTGAGAGATCGTTGCATCATACATCCATCTTAGTTTTAAAAGGTCATTAATACTTCATATTTTGATTAATATGATCATATTGATTTTTGACCCATTTTATGCCTCATGATTTGATTACTTGCTTGAATGTTAGTTTTCTTTAAGACTAGGATTTATACTTGTACAACTAGTGAGCTACAAATAGACCTTTATATATTTATGCTTGAACGCTCATTTGTAGTCATTTGATGTACTAGTATAGTCTAGTTTTGATGATTCATGCATTTGACTTGTATTCCTCATTTTTAATGTGTTTCTATGATTTTGTGGTTGACTTCATGTATATGTCTATCTTGTCCAAATTATTGTTTATACATATACATCCTTGAGCCACGTGCCTTCATGCATATACTTTTGTGGACTCTTCATGTTGGGATATGTATGTATACTTTAGTTTGTACATGACATACATATGCCTTGAAGTTTAAATCATTATGATGATTTTCATGTTTGATTGTGATTTCAATTGATATGATGATTTCAATAAATTACATGATTCACTATTATATCAAGATTTGATAATTTCTATATTAAGCTTAATTGTCCATTTTCATGATGAAATGTATTTCACATTACACTTGTTCACTCACTTTATTATGTTTCTCATGATTGTGTTTTTCATGAGTATGATATGAGCTTTATGGACTTTGAGTGTTTAGTGATCTTGTGATTTTCATGTTTCATGAAAAATCCTTTTTGTTTTATCTTGAAGGATTTCTACTAGTTCTCAATTTTTCATAAACTAGTTGGTATTCTTCAAATTGGTAGAGACTTTCAAACATACTATATTGTTCAAATCATTTTTTGAAAACCCCTACCATCGATGGGCGGTTGGATGGGAGATCATGTTCATGTATGCTTTATAATGAAAATCATTTTAAACTTGCACATGATTGGGTGGTAGTGAATATGAGATATACACTTGCATTTATTGTTGTTTTCAATTGGTATCATTGAACTCTTTCAATTGGTATCAATATGACATCTTTTTGTATACTCATATATGTTTGTATTTTATATATGTATGCTTACACTTCATATAGTATCAATTTCAATTGGTATCTATTTCTTACATACATATATAGATGATTTATTTGTGCTTCAAGATATCACAAATTTTGTTTATGCTTAGCTTGATCTTTTCAAATTAAAACAATGTTAAAGCAAATTTTCAATTGATTTAATTTTCAATTGGTATCTTATTTCAAGCATATGCATATTTTCATGTGGTATTTCATAAAGGGGGAGAAAACTAGTATTTTTTTTAAATTGGTATTTTATCTTTCAATTGATATTTTTTTTTTTGGTATTCCACTCCCTTGCTTTATGATAGAAAATAAAGATTTCAATTGGCAAAGAAATAATTTCAATTGGTATCTTGTGTTTTAAAGAACAATAGTTTCATTTGGTATCAAGATTTGTTTTTAAGGAAATTCAAAATTAGTATTGTTTAATTCCAAAATTGGTATCTAGTTTGTTTGTTTACAATTGGTAGGTTATTTGTTTACTTACTAATTGGTATCAAGATTTTCATTTTTTTTGTGTTTTCAATTGGTATATGTTCTCGTTTTGATTTCAATTGATTTGTTGTTTTTCAATTGGTATCAATATACACTTCATTGCCACATTTTTTTTTTGGTATCATATTTGATTTAACCCTTTTTGATGATTGACAAAAAGGGGGAGAAGAATTTGAGTTTTATATGCATATTTGTGTTTGCATATAGTTTACATTTGATGAAAAGAAGCCTTGTTTATATGCATGTCTATGCATGTTTTATGTTTACATTTGATGAAAAGAAGCCTTGTTTATATGCATGTCTATGCATGTTTTATGTTTCATTTTTATTGGTATCAAGAGCATGTTTTGATATTGTCTTAAACACATATAAACATGTTTTAAGAACATTCATTGCATATCTTATATGTTTTATTGTTATGCATGAGTTAAGGGGGAGCTTCTTTGAAGCTTTACTTTAATCCATGCATATATAACTCCATGAGTTTTGTCATCATCAAAAAGGGGGAGATTGTTGGCCCAAAGGCCTTCCACTCTAGTTTTGATGATGATTAACTCATGTAGTTATGTGTACTAATTATCTTGTGATGTTTAAGTTTCAGATCATTAATCAAGATATTAGTAGGTGAAAGCTTCCACACATCTTTCACATGTTGATTCAAGAGCCCGAGCGTCAAAGATCATACATTGCACTTGCTCGGTGAATCTAGGAGCTTTGGATCAAGCCGTCTTGGAGATTGCGCTCTAGCTTGGAGATTGCGCTCTACAAGAAGACTTAGGTATCCATAGTTTTAGTTTTGAGTTTAGATCCTAATTGTAAAGATTAGTATAGTATGATAAGCTCAAGTTCACAACACACACCTTTCATGTTTTGATTTTCGGTTTTAGGTTTAACCGATCTTGGTTTTCATGAATAGATTTTTATCAAAACAAGTTTACATGGTTTATGTATATTAGATTTGTTCTATATACATGCATGCTTCAATTGCTTAGACAAACTTTGTTTGATAATCTATTCCATGTGTTTTATGTTTTGGTATTTACAACAAAACATATTTTTGGACTTAATGACAAAAATCATGATATATATATATGTTTCTTGTATATTGAATTTCTATTCATATACAATATGCTTCAAAGTGTTTAAATGTCATATTTTTGTATCATGGATGAGTTTTAGACAATGTGTATTTTCTATTCAAAATACAAGGTTTTAGAAAATACGGTTTTTGGTTTTTGGCAAAATTTCTATGACACAAAAATAGTCAAATATGTTTGAAATTTGTGTTAGGATTTTTAACACAAGTTTGTATTTCAATATAAAATGATAAAACTATTTTTGTGGAATTTTAGAGATTTTGTGGGATTTATTGGAATATTTTTTACCTCAGTTTTCTGACCTATTTGCTGCCTGCCAGGCTAGTTCGGTCGACCGTATCGGTCGACCGCATGTAGCCGGTCGACCGTCACGGTCGACCGACGACGTGCACAAACCTGTGCACGTTCTGGCACAGTCAGCGGTCGACCGGGACGGTCGACCGGAGCAGAATAATCTGCTCTCGGGATTTTTCGGTCGACCGGGCCGGTCGACCGTTAGTTGCCAACGGTCAAAAATTGACCGTTGGACGGTCGACGGGCCGGTCGACCGGAAGGCTATTTCTGGCAATTTTCTGTCAACGGCTATTTTCTGATAATTGCCTATAAATACCCCATTTGCAAGAGTTTTTCTCTAAGAATTTTTGTGCGAATTTTTCCATTCTCTCAGGTGTTTTTACAGCAATCAAAATAGGTTTTTGGATTCAAATTGAACAATCTTTTTGGTGTTTTCATTAGGGTTTGAAAAATCAAAGAAAAGGGTTTTGGGAAAAGCTTTTGAATTGAACTTCTCTATCTTGGTTTCATTTATTTCCCAAAGATTTTCTTTGAGTTGCTGTTTTCAAATCCCTTGGTTTCTCCACACTTGAGCTATAATCTACTATCTATATCTATAGGATATTTGTGTGGGAAAAGATATTGTTTGTGGTTGTTGTTTGAAACCACTTAGTTGTAAACCCATTTCTTGCTTTGTGCCATTTCCCTCATTGTGTTGAGGAGGTTGTGCAAATTGGGTTGTGAGGAGTTTTGTGTAAGCTTGGTGCTAATCCCTCAAGTTGTGAGGTGATTGTTTGTTGTATTGGAGGAGTGCCTCAAGAAGGAGGTTGAGAGTGTAAGAAGGGGAGTTGGGAACTCCTTGTAATTGTGATTGCCCCAAATCCTCGGTGGAGGTTCCCTTAGTGGGAGTCCTTAGTGGACAAGCTAGTGGATTGGAAATCCTTCGTGTGTCGAAGGCGGGGATGTAGAGCTGGGTGCTCGAACCTCGGAACATATCTCTTTGTTTGCGCTTGATCCATTGACTCTTGCTCTCTCTTTACTTTGTGCAAATTGTTATATCTTGTACTTGCTTGTGTGTGTGCATCATTATAGTAATTGCAAGTAGTTTTTAAATTCCGCATTTAGTTCACTAGATTAGCATTGTCACCTATTCACCCCCCCTCTAGGTGACTTTTCAAAAATGTCTTAATTTTGCCTCCTCAAAAGGAGCGCAGGCGGCCGTTTCAAATCAATTTGAAATGGCGCCTAAGACCCTTCCCGAGAAGTCTTACTTCAGCCCCGCCAAGGGCTAACTCCGCTATGAGTTCAGCGTTGACCTCGCACAACGCTTGGGTAACTTCGCTGAAAAACAAGCCTTAGCTCCGCTAAGAGCTCATCTTTAGCTTTGCAGAAATTTCATGCTAGTTTCGCTGGAAGCTCGTTCCTGACTTAGCTGGAGATCCGTCTTTAGCTTCGCTGGAAGCTTAGCTCTGCCAAGAGCTTTTCGTTACTTCTCTAGAAAGAGCTTACCTAAGCTAGTCCATTCCAGGTGTTTTCGAAAAGGAGGGGAACAAAGTAGATAAAAAAAATAAACATTTTATTGATTCAAAAGGGAAAATACATTGATATTACATCAAGATTGTCTTTCATACAACAAAATCGTTGCTCAAAAGGTAAACAAGTTGTCCTATCTACTTTCAGGGTGATGAACCATCCCAACTGGATATGAAAGGTCTTCCTCCTGCACAAGGGCGTAATCCTTCGCTTAATGGCAGATTTTACTATCAAGAAGTTGGATCTTCTTTGATCTTCTTTGATGAAAATTGGCAAAGGATAGGTTGCCATCAAGAAGCTGGATCTTCTTTGATGAAAATTGGCAAAGGAAGGATCCAAGACCGTACTGGTGACGTCCGCCTTTCCGAAGTGGATCATCTCGGATAAGCGACTACCAGCCCCTTCCCGAAGTGGATCATCTCGGATAAGCGACTGCCAGCCTCTTCTTAGAACACGCATCAGCTTTTCCAGTATGTTCCTCCTGCTTATGATCAAAGCTTCAACTTGAAAATCAAGGGGCAAGTTTTTGGCCTCTTTCATCAAAACGAAAGAATGGGGAGCATACTTCACTGCAATGCAAACAGGAAACTGTAAGTTCACCTAGAGGGGGGGTGAATAGGTGATGGCTAACCTAATGGTCACTTAATGCACAAATGATGCGGAATAAAAAACTAATATGACCTAAACAAAACTATTACACTAAACACCACGTATAACACAAGAGTGTTGCTGAATTCCCCGTGAAGGGCTTTGGACAAACTCCTCTAGATTCCCTTAGATAAGGGTTGAGGTGCCGCGATGGCTCTCTTGGTTAAATACAAGTGTTAGCAAACAACTCAAGCAAGTCTAACAATATGAGCACACAAGTATATCAAGCATATAAAGATTAACACAATAATTGAATGCAAGATATAAACAAGGAGATAGAGAGAGAGTGAGCAATCGCAAACACAAGGGATTTGTTTCGAGGTTCGAGCACACTTGCTCTACATCCCCGCCTTCGACACACGAAGGATTTCCACTATGCTTGATCCCAATGGATCTCTCCTTGGTGCCGCAACACCTACAATCCCTCAGACTCCCTAGTCCCGTACACACGCAAGCCCCACAAGCTTGCCGAGGCCGCACCTCAAACCAAGAGTTCACAACCGAACTCTAAACCACCGCGAGCACACTTGCCCGCCTCCTCAAAGGAACAAAGAAAAGTCTTTGGTGATCACAACACTTTGATCACCTAAAAGCACTCTCACTACAACACTCCTATAGAATGAATAATCAATGGATGCTCAAGTGTTTGTGTGAGAAAAACAAGGAAGAGAATGGTAGAGGAAAACTCAAAGAATCACTTTAAACACTCTTGATAAAATCTTCCCTTTAGATTGGAAATATTTGCTCTCAAGTATGTAGAGAAAACCTTTTGAAAGGATCAGAAAAACTGGCTTGAAAGCTCTCCTCAAATCTTGGTGAAAACAATGCCTAAACCCCCAAATTTATAGGCTCAGAAAAACTAGCCGTTGGGGTTCTGTCAGGCCTAACGGTCGACCGGCCGGTCGACCGCCAATGGTCAAAAATCCGACCGTTGGAGCCTCCGGTCGACCGCCCGGTCGACCCAAAAGAACAGAGAGCACTGCTCTCAGTTCCGGTCGACTGGGTCGGCAGACCGGCCATCTGCCAGGTCAAGGCGTGCACGTCTGTGCACGTCGGTCGACCGAGCCGGTCGACCGACTTCAGCCCTAGTCAACTTGATAGGTCGACTAATCGACTTGGCTGAAGCCTGGAACAGAAAAACTGGGATTAAAACTTGGTCTTTTTGATTGAAATAAAATCCCATAAATACTTAGAAAATCTACAAAAATAGTTTTACCATTATACTTTGATAAACAAACATGCTTGCACAAAATCAAGGCATGTTATAAAAGATTGGACTATTTTTGTAAGTAGGAAAATTTTGGTTCAAATGAAAACTTGTATTTTTCTAAAACTTGTTTTCCAAACTTCTTCATGATACAAAAACAAGATATTTTGAATTCATTAAAGCATAGTGTGTATGAATATGATCCACTACACAATTAAGATGAAATATCTATGTTTTTGGCATTAAGCTCTAAATATGGTTTTGGATAAAAGACATGCATATAAGAAATTCCAAAAACCAAAAAGTATTTTTCCAAAATGAAAGTCTTTTCTAAATCTGAAAATTCTTTTATGAAAAGACAACTAAATCAAGAGTGTGTGTGTGATATATACTTGAGCAATCCACCAACTATTCTATCCTTTACATTTTAACTAAAACAAAAATCTTATACCTAGATACAAGTCTTCATCTTCTTGAAGTCTTCACTTGAAGCCTTCTCATCTTCTAGACTTGGTCCAAACACGATCCAACGAGCTCAACTCTTGATGTGGTCTTGATGCATAGGCTCGTGAATCAACCGGTGCTAGCTCCAAAACTTAACTTTAAATCCTTTGTTGAAGCTCCACACCTACTAAGATCTTGATAACAAATCTGACACTAATTAAACACAAGATCATTAGTACTATAACTACATGAGTTAATCATCATCAAAACTAGAGTGATGGGCCTTTGGGCCAACAATCTCCCCCTTTTTGATGATGACAAAACTCATGAAGTTATATATGCATGGATTAAAGTAAAGCTTCAAAGAAGCTCCCCCTTAACTCATGCATCACAAATAAACAATAGATATGCAATGAAAGCACATAAACATGTATGCAAATATATGGATATAAAACAAATCAAATCTTTTTCTCCTATTTGCAAAACAAAACTATATGCATAAAACATAAATTCTACTAACATGCATATAAATCTCAAATTCTTCTCCCCCTTTTTGTCAATCATCAACAAAGGGGTTGAAGTAAAAACAAATTTTTCTCTCCCTTTTTATCCGAAACAAAGAACCAATGAAGGGGTAAAACAAATCAATCAAGAAAGGTTATATGCGATATACATTAATGAAGAGGAAGACGCTAAGTTAGCTTCCCTACACATATGCATTACATGAAGAAGGGATGACAAGCCCCAATTCACATAACACATATTATGTAATGCATAAGAGGAGATGTGAAGCTCCCCCTACACACGTGTACCACATAAAGAAGAGTTGTCAAGCTCCTCAATATACAATACACTCAACATGAATCTATATGTAGAAGAGATGTTAAGCTCTCCTTGCATATAGGCAATACAAATCAAAAATTTTGATTTTTTTTCATAAAACAAAATTTTGAATTTTGATATCAATTTTGAAAATGATCAATTGTAAAATAGTGATCAATAGTAAAGTAATGATCAACCATATTGATACCAATTTAAAGACAAATGCATAAGCTTGAAAAATAAGATTAGAATTAAGCTTAGCATTAACAAACTTTGTGCTTTAAATATGTAAAACAATTTTTAGCTTGAGCACAAAACAATCATATATATGTATGAAAAGAGTATACCAATAGAAATTGATACATACATATATGTGAAAACAAAATATGAGTATATACAAAAGAAGTTCATATTGATACCAATTGAAAATATCCAATGATACCAATAGAAAAATAAGTTTAAGTGTATACATCATATAATCTACCACATGAAGAACTCGAACAAGTTAAATGAAAATGTTTGAAAACTAGTACGGAATCCTTCAATAAAGGAATAAAATAAAAATGGCAATAAAGCTTAATATTCCTTTAAATAAGACAATGTGAAAATCATCATAAATTTTGAAAACATGAAAATCATCACAAAATTTTTTTTTTTTTTTTTAAAAATATTTCAAGGTATATGTATGTTATGACAACACAAGAAGTATACATACATATCCCTAAACACAATTGAGTCCATATATATAGATTTGCATGAAAGGCAAATGACTCAAGAGGTATCCATGTATATCTTAACGTTTGGCAAAATAAACATATACATGAAATGAAAGCACATGATCATAACACAAATCTAAAATGGGAATACAAGTTTAAAAGTGTATGGATCATCAAAACTAGACTATACTAGCACACCTAATGGGCACAAATAAGCAATCAAACCCAACCATATATAGATTTATTTGTGGCCCACAATGTGTACAAGTATAAATCCTAGTGTTGACAAAACTTAACATTTAAACTAATATTCAAATCATGAAGCATCAAATATTGAGAACACAAAAGAATTTATCCATAAGATTAAAAAATAGGATCATGTGTATATCTTATAAACTATTTGAAGAATAAATAACTAGTATAAAATAGTTTTTGAACAACTAGTTAAAGATCCTTCAAATACATCAAATCATATGTTTTTCATAAAACATAACAAGTACATAAAGATTTAATCACTCATGGTCTATAGAGCTCAAAATGATCATGAAACTAAGTCATGAAATGAAGATGTGAGTGTTAAAAAATCATGTAAATAGCATTTTTATGAAAATAGTCATTAAGCTCAAAAAGATCATAAGTCACATTTTAATAATGAAAAAATCATTTTTCATTAAAACACTAATCTTCATGATATATGTATGATTTATCCAAAACTAACAATACACATACATATCCCAAACATAAAAGAGTCTATCAAATGTATTTGCATGAAGGCAAGAGACTCACGGGTAAACATGTATATTTATTAGATTTGAATTAAAAATACATATACATGAAGTAAATCATAAAAAATTGGCAAAGCATGAATAAATGAGAGAATCATCAAAACTAGCCTATATATGTGCATATAGTGGGTACAAATGAGCATGAAGAGCAAATATATATTAATCAAATGTAACTCACTATTTGTACATGTATAATACAAGTTTTGATAAAAACTACATCTAAGCATGTTTTTACCACATGAAGCACATAAGAACACAAAACATGAACATGCTATGAATATGATATAAGTAAAAAGCATGTACATAAAAAAAGTAGGAGTTTAGAGATTGTTACCAACTCCAAAGCTTCAAGCATGGCGGTCTTTCCCACTAAAACCTCCTTGATAGCGGTGCTCCAAATTTGTGTCCTTTTAGTTCAAGTGCACCCACCATCAAGGCGCCAAATCTCTCACGTTTTGTGAGAGCCCTCACCTACATCAAATACACAAGGTGGGGATTTTGGTATCCATATTTTCTTGGGTCCTTTGGGTTAGTCTTGTATGGAACCCAAAAATTTTATTAGCAAAATTAAAATGATTTAACCTATCATAACAAAATTTTGCTAAATGGCCTTTGCGGCCACAATGTGTACATGTGTACACCTTAGTATGCTTATGTGTGTGTGAATGATCATGGTATGCAACATAAGCATATGCATGATGAGTATGATGTGCATGAACATGTGGAGTTTGTTTCTTTAAAACATTGACTCCAATCTAGTATGGTTGAATGCACAAGAGTTCAAAGTTGAACTCAAATTATTCATCTTATTTTTCAAAACATTTATCTCATTTGTGGTGGCATGTAAAGCATGATGAGATATGAAATCATTTTTCTTTTGCTTTTGAGCAACAAAATCTTTTTCTTTTTCACAAATCTTTCTTTTTAAAGAATTATTTTCTTGAAAAACAACTTCCTTTTGTTTTTCATCAAATCAATTTTATTTTTCAAACTTGTGTTTCCTTCACAAAGATCATTCAATTTAGACATGAGGGAAACATTCTCATTTTCCAAATCTTTATTCTCTTTTTCTAAGCATGCAATGTTAGATTTAAATGAATCTTGTTCTATATGCATGCAATCAAATTTCTTTTCAAATTTTTATTATCTTTCTTAATCATGTCATATTTTTCAAGCAATAATTGACAAAATGTAGAAAGCTCTTCATATGACATGTTAACATCCTCATCCTCGGATTCGGTAGTTACCTCAAGGGGGTTATCCCCTTGGACCATATAGCACTTGTTGGAGACGTCACTTCCAACATCCGAGTCACTTCCCGCATAGTATTGATCATTTTCGCCAAGGGAGAGGAGGGTGTTCCAAACTACAAAATCCAAATCAAGATTAGCAACCCTAGATAAATAATCATCATTTAGAGTAGATCTAAAGCATGTAGGGCTTTTGTATTAGCCTCAATGTTCTTACCATTTAAACAATAAGCATTATTAGTTGTGGCAAGATAAACATAGATGCCTAGGGCTTTGAGGTACAAAGACAACTTAACCTTCCAAATTTGGATGTTAAGAATGTCAAAGGTGGGTGGTGACATGAAGTCCATGGTATGTGTACAAAATACGTGATTAGCCTAAAAGGAAGATCTTTAACTCTAGGTTGTAAGACCCAAATCAAGAGCACTTGGCTCTGATACCAATTGTAAGTTCACCTAGAGGGGGGGTGAATAGATGATGGCTAACCTAATGGTCACTTAATGCACAAATGATGCGGAATAAAAAACTAATATGACCTAAACAAAACTATTACACTAAACACCACGTATAACATAAGAGTGTTGCCGAATTCCCCGTGAAGGGCTCTGGACAAACTCCTCTAGATTCCCTAGATAAGGGTTGAGGTGCCATGTTGGCTCTCTTGGTTAAATACAAGTGTTAGCAAACAACCCAAGCAAGTATAACAATATGAGCACACAAGTATATCAATCATATAAAGATTAACGCAATAATTGAATGCAAGATATAAACAAGGAGATAGAGAGAGAGAGTGAGCAATCGCAAACACAAGGGATTTGTTTCGAGGTTCGAGCACACTTGCTCTACATCCCCGCCTTCAACACACGAAGGATTTCCACTATGCTTGATCCCAATGGATCTCTCCTTGGTGCCGCAACACCTACAATCCCTCGGACTCCCTAGTCCCATACACACGCAAGCCCCACAAGCTTGCCGAGGCCGCACCTCAAACCAAGAGTTCATAACCGAACTCTAAACCACCGCGAGCACACTTGCCCGCCTCCTCAAAGGAACAAAGAAAAGTCTTTGGTGATCACAACACTTTGATCACCTAAAAGCACTCTCACTACAACACTCCTATAGAATGAATAATCAATGGATGCTCAAGTGTTTGTGTGAGAAAAACAAGGAAGAGAATGGTGGAGGAAAACTCAAAGAATCACTTTAAACGCTCTTGATAAAATCTTCCCTTTAGATTGGAAATATTTGCTCTCAAGTATGTGGAGAAAACCTGTTGAAAGGATCAGAAAAACTGGCTTGAAAGCTCTCCTCAAATCTTGGTGAAAACAATGCCTAAACCCCCAAATTTATAGGCTCAGAAAAACTAGCCGTTGGGGTTCTGTTAGGCCTAACGGTCGACCGGCCGGTCGACCGCCAACGGTCAAAAATCCGACCGTTAGAGCCTCCGGTCGACCGCCCGGTCGACCAAAAGAACAGAGAGCACTGCTCTCAGTTCTGGTCGACTGGGTCGGCAGACCGGCCATCTGTCAGGTCAAGGCGTGCACGTCTGTGCACGTCGGTCGACCGAGCCGGTCGACCGACTTCAGCCCTAGTCGACTTGATAGGTCGACTAGTCGACTTGGCTGAAGCCTGGAACAGAAAAACTGGGATTAAAACTTGGTCTTTTTGATTGAAATAAAATCTCATAAATACTTAAAAAATCTACAAAAATAGTTTTACCATTATACTTTGATAAACAAACATGCTTGCACAAAATTAAAGCATGTTATAAAAGATTGGACTATTTTTGTAAGTAGGAAAACATTGGCTCAAATGAAAACTTGTATTTTTCTAAAACTTGTTTTCCAAACTTCTTCATGATACAAAAATAAGATATTTTGAATTCATTAAAGCATAGTGTGTATGAATATGATCCACTACACAATTAAGATGAAATATCTATGTTTTTGGCATTAAGCTCTAAATATGGTTTTGGATAAAAGACATGCATATAAGAAATTCCAAAAACCAAAAAGTATTTTTTCCAAAATGAAAGTCTTTCTAAATCTGAAAATTCTTTTATGAAAAGACAACTAAATCAAGAGTGTGTGTGTGTGATATATACTTGAGCAATCCACCAACTATTCTATCCTTTACATTTTAACTAAAACAAAAATCTTATACCTAGACACAAGTCTTCATCTTCTTGAAGTCTTCACTTGAAGCCTTCTCATCTTCTAGACTTGGTCCAAACACGATCCAACGAGCTCAACTCTTAATGTGGTCTTGATGCATAGGCTCGTGAATCAACCGGTGCTAGCTCCAAAACTTGACTTTAAATCCTTTGTTGAAGCTCCACACCTACTAAGATCTTGATAACAAATCTGACACTAATTAAACACAAGATCATTAGTACTATAACTACATGAGTTAATCATCATCAAAACTAGAGTGATGGGCCTTTGGGCCAACAGAAACAAGTTAGCCTTAAATCAAAAAAAAGGATGGAATGCTAAGTCAAAATTCTTTGGGCGAAGCTATCCAGTTGTGCCTTGAAGATGGATTTCAGCTAAGCAGAGGATAGCCTCGCTTGCACAGTAATGATAGACTAGTTTAGCATAAGCCAAGTCTTAGCCCCGCCCCAGGCAGTTAGGCTGGAGATGCCTCAAAAAGGACCAAGTTCTAGCCTCACCTATATGGCTAGGCCAGACTGGCCCAGAGGGACACGGTCTTGACCCCACCTATATGGCAAGACTGGCACAACCTTAAAAGAGGCCAAGTCCTAAACCTCGCCTATATGACGGACTTAGCAGAATAAGACAGGAACTCTGCGTGGAAAGATCTTTTGCTTAATCAGACAAGATGTTAGTTTCGCCGGAAAGCTTGAAAATAGGGTTGAAACCCTTCTCTCAAAGTCAGCCAAACACAGAGACCAAGGGAATTCAATCCCTAAGATAGCTGGTGAAGTTAAGAAAATTAAGAGAGATAAACTCCCTAAAAGTCACTGGGTGGTCGAGGCTCACCGGTTCTTAATTTGGTAATGACCAGAGTGAGAGTCCCCGCTACTTCGGGGACCTCAGTCTCCTTGCTTGAGCAATGGGGAGGGATCATAAACAAACCTCCTAAAAAGAGAGGAGTTTGTTTCTCTGAGAAGGACTATAAGAGTCCTATTTGTAGGCCTCGCGGCCTAATGATAGGTAGTAAAAAGTGCATATTTATCACAACATTTACTATCACATTTTCATATTTATTCCTATAATTTTGCACATTTACTAATATTTTATTATTTATTGTGTGCAGGCCTTGAGTGTTTATTTAAATAAAGAATAAAGCCTTAAAAGAAGCCCAAAAAGCCCATGTTCAAGCCCAATGCAAAAGTTGCAATTATCAAATGTCAAAATTGCAATTACTAAGGGCAATAGTTGCAAATACTAAAAGAAGAGGGAAGGATAGACTTCTATTCAACCCTAAATGCTTGCAGGATGAGGATAAAAGCCAAAGAAGAGAGTGCAAAGATAACAAAATTCGTTGTTAAAAGATATTGGAAGATTTGGATTTAGGGTAACTTGCTTCCCAAGTTATCCCGAAATCTCAAAATAAAGAGTCGGTACGCCAGATCTAAGAAGATATACCTAGATGGACGGACCAGAGGAGGCCACGCGCAAAAGCGCGTGGCCAGCCGACAATACTTGGCCGCGGAAACGCGGCTTTGGCCGCGTTTCCGCGGCAATCTGGATGAGACTGGGCAACTGTTTTCTTGGAGGAATCGTACTGGGACTCTACTACCTTCTGCACCTATAAATACCCTTGCAAAGCAACAGAGAAGGGCATCCAGTGCAGTACAAAGCCAAATCTAGGGTTTTCTTAGGCTTTGTAGTTTGTAAATTAGGTTTTTTTTCTTTGTAATTTTATTTTTCCTTTATGTAACTGAGAGTAGAGGATGCTTTCATGGAGGAAGGAGTTCATGCTTGTACTGAGGTGACATCGGTGTAAGTCAAACTTTTCTTCCATTGTTAATAGAATCAACTCAAGGTTGTTTTTGTTATTTTATTCTTGTTTTATTTTTGTTCTTCTATTCTTGTTTTATTTTATTTTTGTTTCTCTCTGATGTCTCGCAAACCATGAGATCTGATCGCTTCAAGACTGCTTAGCCGAAGAAGTGCCCTTGATGGCCTATGGTGATGAACAAGCCTTCTCTTGCTAGTATAGTTTGTCTTTTCTTTTCGTAGTGTAGATCGAGAAGGGGGAAGATCCTATACGCCATGCTTGAATGCCTTCAAAGACAAGGTAAGTCGTTGCAACGGATCAAAGGTAAACAGGGTAGAAGAGGTAGGTATGTGTTTTTTTTAGTTTATAGTTTTCTTTCTTTTATTTCTTTAGTTTAGATAACCAACACAACATCTTTCTAATCTCTTTCACACTTCTTCATTGTAAATACCATTATAAATAACAAAATAAATAAAAAAGAGATAACTTACTAAACAAGCTTCCATCGCTAGTTCCTCCCTGTGGATCACGACCCGCATAGCCATTGCTACAGCGGATAGAATTGAGCACCTTGCACATCTCTATTTCTAAATCTAAAATTCTATAATTTGTGTTCAGGGAAAATCTCAATCAAAATTTTGGCGCCATTGCCGGGGAGGGACGGTAAGTTATTCTCTAAAAAATAAAAAAAATAACTAATTCTTTTATTCTTTCTGTTTGCAGGTTTGGAGAATAGGAAAACTAACAAGCAGCAAGGACATATAGCAACTCTGTGCCTCTGCCCTTGAAGGCAGAGCAACAGGGCCTACTACAGAGCCGCGGTTCCACGGCAAAAGCCGCGTTTCCGCGGCCTGAGTAGTTCACTACTTACCCTGTTTTCTGTAAGTTGCTGCTAGTTTCAAATCTGATTTACTGCTCTGTTAAAATTTGCTCTGTGATAAACCTGTACACTGCTAATTAATTAACAGTAACCCATTTGTTAAAAAATAAAAAAAATTAGACTCTTGCATCTTAAGCACGTGTCTATTTAATTTTTTTAATTTTTGTTGAAGAGTGCTGGAGACAAGGTACGTTCGCATTGCATATAGACTAGGAAGCACCCTTGGCTGATTTTCTGCTTTGAGTGAATATTTGTCTACTGCTTTACACGTGCACTAAATTGACTTAAGGGCTTGTCCTATAAATAAGATAAGGTGGGGATTTCATCACCCTTCCTTGGCCCACAAACAATCTCCTCACTCACTAACCCAAGCCTAACTAAAAATTAGTAGACGTTGGCCCTAGGGACATCTCGGACTCAATTAGGAGATTATCCTAAGGGGGAACAGTGTTGGAATTTGACTCCTACCAAATCAGTATCTAGGAAGGGGATTGGGGGCCGAAAGCCCGAAGATTGGTGGTTATTTAATTAAGGAACGTCTTTGACGGAAAACCTCCCACCAATCTTGCCCTGACCTAGCTGATTAACTTGTGGTCAAAATCTGCACCCTACCTCCCGTGGACAGTCTAACCAGTTAGGAGTCGTCTAGGTCATAGGTCTACCCTAACTTAGGTTAAAAAAAATTTTTATTTATTTCTTTTTCTTTTTCTTTGTTTGTGTTTGTGTGATATGGCATATAACAATTTTTTCAATTTTAATCCATATTACACACCAACGTCTTTTTCGAATATTACCAACCCGGCATATCATAACTTTGACCAACCTAGTGTGCCGGAATGGTCTTATCCGAATACATATAACCCATGCCTCCCATCTTATGATCATAATTTTCACAATAATTTCAACTCTTCACAGAGTTCATGGGGTTTCGCTTCCCCCGAGTCTAATTTTCAACTAACTTGTCCTCCGTATCCACCTTGTCCACAATATTCTCAAGATTCATACTCAGATCCACCCATTCAGAATAGAAAACCATCTATCTTGGAAATGATGAGTATGCATGAGTCCAAGCAACAATTACCATCAATATTAGACATGATGATGCTTGAGTCCAAGCAACAGTCACAAAATCTGACCGACTCACAACTTCATCACGATTGTCCCAACAACACTTCCTCTTTTCAAGTCCAATCAGAAAATGATGCACCTATCGACTATGAAAAGATGCTTGAAGCCATGACTCAGGCTAGATTAGCTCGTGATCATGAAATAGATATGATGGTTCAATCTTTACGTTCTCACCGTTCGGCCATTTCTGATATCGCTAACCATTCTGTTAGAGCCGACGAGTCACGTTGTTTTGGACAACAAGATTCTAATTCAGTACCATCATTTGAACTTGCCGAAACTCCAATTTTTGATAGTTTGGCAAGTTATTCCTTTCCTGAAATAGAACTTGAGCATGAATATGATCATGATCTCCCACTTGGTGATTCAATTCTACTTCCTGATTCAATAATGACTCCGGTGTCTTCACCTGATTTTACTTTTCCCGAGTCAACATTGGATCCTGTGCCAATTCATCATGAAATTGAATCACCCATTTTTTATGATCATATTGAACTTGACCAATTTTATAATTTTGAAAGTCCCATGGATAAATTGGCAAGTTCTCATTTTTATGATATTGAACTCAATGAGATATGTGACCTAGATTCTCAAATCTGTGATCAAGTTCAAATTCCCAAATCAATATTGACTCTTGTTTTGTTACCCAACTTAGGTAATCTTTTAGAGTCAGTTTTGATTCCCACACCTATCATTCCTGAACTTGAATCACCAATATTGAGTCACATTCCATTGTGGGAAAATGATTGTGGACTTGAGTTTCAACTTCTTGACTTGGACATACTTCTTGAACTGAGCTCGAGTCCTGAACCCTACTTGATTTAAATTTCTTTCCTGAGTCGGTATTCGTTCCCGTACTTCTGACGTCCAAGTCAATCATTCCATCTTTTCACACTCCATTTTGGGACAAGGCGGTTGATACAATTAACTCTGAAAATAATTATGGAATTTGGAAATTTGATGGGGTGGAATTTTTAAACAATGTTCATACAGACATCATTTTAGTGGGTTATACAAGAAAGATTTCTGATGGGTTCCTCCGAATTCCACATAAAGTAGATTGGGCCACATTTCGTGGACCAATTAGACCACCACCGGAACCACCACCTTGAGGTAACATCTGCCTTCCCTTTCTTCTTTTTCATGCATACATGCATTCATTCATATATTGAGGACAATGCATGAGATAAGTGTGGGGGGAGGCGTTACTAACATACTAACATAGGTAGAAACTAACAAAAATTTTCAAAAAAAAAAAGGGGATAATATTTTGACTTATCTTTTGAAAGAAATCTAAGTTAGTCTTAAGAATTAGGAAAATCATGATTAGGATTTCTAAAAACTTGGTCAAAATAATAAATTGTTGAATTTTTAGGTATAGGAGGAGAATTTGAATAAGTAATTAGTCTTGATTTTTACCTTAATGAAATGTGCATACCTAATGCATATCTAGGATTCTAAGACAAAGACCCTTGTGCCTCATAAAAAAAATAAATAAAAAATATATATATATAACTAATTAAGCTGGATACATGTGCCTCAAGAAGCATAAGTATTCACGCCTAAAGGTGAGTTCTGAATAAAATAAAGTCCTTAGTTTTGTGGCCTAGTTCATTCGAATTTGAGTCCGCGGGGTGTTTTCTCACCTGGTGCCCTAAAGCTGACCGGTTTGGGAGCCACCGACTTTAAGTTAGCTAAATGGGTGGATTAGAAAGCCTAAGGAAACTAAAATGAATTACTTATATATGTACTAACACATCTAATAGTCAATTAGTTAGGTATGAGGGCTTCAAGAAGCCTTCATGCTTACACGAAAGAAAATTAGATGAGTTATACATATTAAAAAGAAAAAAAAGAAAAAAAATAATAATAAAGAGGCATGAGAGTCCAAGTTAAGGAATTCCTAGTATAAATTCATAAGGATGCATATGACTTTTGGTAACGAAAAAGACTATACAAAAATTCAGTTTTGATCCTTACCTAAAATGGATAACAATTTACTTTATAAAGACTAAGTTTAAGAATGAATAAAAATGATAATCCTAAAACTTATAGATTACTTAGTCTCTTCAAACATATTTCAAATATTTTCCTTTTTATGGATTTTGTGGGTGTAATCCGCTGAAAACCCTCACGAGACAACACTCGTCCTCTAGGGTAACCTAGAGGTTTAACGGCTTGTTGCACGTGCTAAGTGCAATCGTGATTCCTACGAAAGTGAGTTAGGATAGATTAATTTTTCTTTTCTTTCTGATTTTTACTCGAGGACGAGCAAAAAGATAAGTGTGGGGGTGTGATAGATAGTAAAAAGTGCATATTTATCACTACATTTACTATCACATTTTCATATTTATTCCTATAATTTTGCACATTTACTAATGTTTTATAATTTATTGTGTGCGGGCCTTGAGTGTTTATTTAAATAAAGAATAAAGCCTTAAAAGAAGCCCAAAAGCCCATGTTCAAGCCCAATGCAAAAGTTACAATTATCAAATGTCAAAATTGCAATTACTAAGGGCAATAGTTGCAAATACTAAAAGAAGAGGGAAGGATAGACTTCTATTCAACCCTAAATGCTTGCAGGATGAGGATAAAAGCCAAAGAAGAGAGTGCAAAGATAACAAAATTCGTTGTTAAAAGATATTAGAAGATTTGGATTTAGGGTAACTTGCTTCCCAAGTTATCCCGAAATCTCAAAATAAAGTGTCGGTACGCCAGATCTAAGAAGATATACCCAGATGGACGGACCAGAGGAGGCCACGCGCAAAAGCGCGTGGCCAGCCTATAATACTTGGCCGCGGAAACGCGGCCAAAGCCGCGTTTCCGCGGCAATCTGGATGAGACTGAGCAACTGTTTTCTTGGAGGAATCGTACTAGGACTCTACTTCTTTTTGCACCTATAAATATCCCTGCAGAGCAACAGAGAAGGACGTCCAGCGCAGTACAAAGCCAAATCTAGGGTTTTTCTTAGGCTTTGTAGTTTGTAAATTAGGTTTTTTTTCTTTGTAATTTTTATTTTTCCTTTATGTAACTGAGAGTAGAGGATGCTTTCATGGAGGAAGGAGTTCATGCTTGTATAGAGGTGACATCGGTGTAAGTCAAACTTTTCTTCCATTGTTAATTGAATCAACTCAAGGTTTGTTTTTGTTATTTTATTCTTGTTTTATTTTTGTTCTTCTATTCTTGTTTTATTTTATTTTTGTTTCTCTCTGATGTCTTGCAAACCATGAGATCTGATCGCTTCGAGACTGCTTAGCCGAAGAAGTGCCCTTGATGGCCTATGGTGATGAACAAGCCTTCTCTTGCTAGTATAGTTTGTCTTTTCTTTTCGTAGTGTAGATCAAGAAGGGGGAAGATCCTATACCCCATGCTTGAATGCCTTCAAAGACAAGGTAAGTCGTTGCAACGGATCAAAGGTAAACTGGGCAGAAGAGGTAGGTATGTGTTTTTTTTAGTTTATAGTTTTCTTTCTTTTATTTCTTTAGTTTAGATAACCAACACAACATCTTTCTAATCTCTTTCACACTTCTTCATTGTAAATACCATTGTAAATAACAAAATAAATAAAAAAGAGATAACTTACTAAACAAGCTTCCATCGCTAGTTCCTCCCTGTGGATCACGACCCGCATAGCCATTGCTACAGCGGATAGAATTGAGCACCTTGCACATCTCTATTTCTAAATCTAAAATTCTATAATTTGTGTGCAGGGAAAATCTCAATCACCACGCCGCCACCACTTCAAGCTTGGGAGCGTGGGCGAAGTTAAAGCATTCAAATGCTTGACCTTGAGAAAGGGGATAATCTTCCTCGGGAATGCACACGAAGTTATTTGAACTTCAGAAAAGGGAATAGTCTCCCTCGTAAATGCAAGGGAGGTTATTCAAGCCTTGAGAAAGGGAGCAATTCCTCTCGTAACTCGCAAAAGCGGTTAGCCTCAGGAACGGAACATCGCTCCATCGTAGCGAGCGCGAGGCTAACGCTCACGTTCCAACCCAGTTTGAAGCGAAGCTACTTCAGGAAGTCTAAAGGCGAAGCTTCCCAAAAGCCCGAAGCAACACAGAAGCGGATTCACAATTCCTCGGCGAACCTATTCCAGCCCGAAAGCAGGGCTAAAGGCAAAGTTGAACTCAACTACCAAGGCGATGTTCATATTCACATACCATCAATCAAAGCAGTTCAAAGTATTTTGAAGTCTGAACCATTCCATTACACATTCACACAAACTTTGAAGGGGGTCTTGTTGACACTCGAAAAAGATAGAACTCCCATATTTATCTTCAGTCGGTCTGAACAACGTCTAACTTATCGACATCTACAAAAGATAAGTCGAAGACAAGCTGATGACCAGAGATGAGGCAGCAACATGGACATTACTAATCCAGTAAAGCAGATAGTAAGCTAAAGTTGCCTTTGAAGAGACCGAAGTAAGCCTAGGACGCTATACTTAGCCTGGTATAATCCCAAGAAAGGCTTCATATCTCCGCATGGAACTAACAGCTTCGCCTGAGCTTGGTTGGTAGCCTCGCTTTGAGGCTAACTTTTAGCTTCGCCTGAAGCTTTTCGTTTAGCCCTGCCAAGGGCTGATTTAAGAGCTTCGCGCCAGGAGCTCTATCCCTAGCTTAGTCTCAGCTTCGCATGAGGCTCTGAAGGCAACTTCACCTAAAACTATGAGCTAAGTCTTAGCTTCGCATGAGTTAGCTTCGCATGAGCTAGCTTCGCATGATCCAGCTCCACGGTGAGCTTTTCCAGGTCATCAAATTGACCATTTCAAGATCCCACGAGGGATTAATGAGTGAACCCCACTAATTTAGTGGGATTAACGCCACTTTAAGTAGGCGGTTACACCCGCCCACTTCGTCCCACATTAAGTGGAGACAAATCAGTCATAACGGCAGGAGGACGTTCGCACGAACCCTAGCTTCGCCAGAAGCTCGCAAATAGCTTCGGGCAAGGTCATTTGCGAGCCTCGCACGAAGCTAATAGCTGATTCAGCCTTGCTGAAATCAAGGGGGCGGTTACACCCCACTGTTGGCTATAAATAGTCCCTTACCACAAAGACGAAAAGGGACGAGGGAGAACGAAAAGGACAGACAGAGAGAGGAAAATCGACTCGAAAAGAGCAGAATTCCTAGTAAAAGGCTCTACTGATCTCCTGTTCTCCGATTCCCCGAACCAAGAGAGAAGGGAGTCTTATTAGGAGGCAGTCCGATCATCTGACTGGTCGTATCGTCAAAGGGATAAAGTGATCGCGCGCTGATCAGATTCCTACCGGCACATTTCCCTAGAAATCTCAGAAGAGATCTACCTATAATTTTCTTTCTTTAAAGAAGTACTTGTAATTTCGCTCCTCTACCTTTTTTGTAAGTTTTCCCTTTGTTGAATCATTTTCAATGGAAACAAAAATGTTGGTCGTTTATGTCGTAGGGGTGTTTGCCTAAGTTAAAAACATTGACTTCCTTGGTCATGTCTCCAAAAGTCAATCACATGGATTCATTTCTACAATTTATGATTGCGTTAACAGTTGCTAGGAATGGACGTCCTAAGATGACGGGAGTTTAGGACCTAGGATTAGACACAGGTTGTGTCTCTAAAACAATAAAATCTTCTGGGTAAATGAATTCTCCTACACGTATAAGGACATCGTTGATCTCTCCCTTTGGAACTTTAATTGATCGATCAGCTAATTGGATCATAACTTGAGTTGGGTTGAGTTCGCCTAAGCCAAGTTGCTGATATACGGAGAGGGAAGAAAATTAATGCTTGCTCCTAAATTGAGGAGTGCTCTACTAATTTCAGCTTGACCTATTTTGCAAGAAATAGTGGGACAACCAGGGTCTTTGTACTTGACTGGGATCTGATTGGACAATAGCTCACTAATGTTAGTTGGCTAGAAAAACCTTCTTAGGCATATTTATCTTTCTTTTTTGGTGCACATGTCCTTAAGGAATTTGGCATAACTAGGGACATGTTGGATTACATCAAGAATTGGTATATTAAGCCTAACTTGATTAAATACCTCTAGCAGTTTTTCCATATGTGCATTATTATTACTCTTAAGCCTATTTAAAAATGGGGCTATAGGTTGGTGCACTTGTTTTGCAGACTTATCAACTTTAGTTTCTTTAGAGTTTTGTGGAGATGGAGTGAAACTAGATGGCATAGACAGTTGAGCTGGATCCGGTGGCATGGATACTTGATTATCAACTTGTTCCCTGACCTCAACGTATGAACCAAGTTACACTGGTTTGGGTCTTGAGCCTCATTGGCTTGCCTAGGATTCCTAGGGTTTGGTAATGGTTGACTTGGTAGAGTTCCCTTTTGTCTTTCTTGTTGATTCAGTTGCATCTCTATCCTAGTCAAGACTTGAGCTAGTGTGTCTTGGCTTTTAACTAGAGTGTCTACCTTTCTTTTCATATTGGTGAGTCTTGTTTCCATATGTGAATTTTGGAAAGAGGGTGGAGAACTTTGATTTGGAAAATTTTGTTGATAAGGAGATTGTTGAAAATTGTTGGAGAATTTGGGCCTTGTTTGATCATTGTTGTTTGGGCCTCATGAGAAATTTGGGTGATTTTTCTAACCGGGATTATAGGTGGATGAATATGGATTATTAGCGAGCCTTGTGAAGGCTGCATTCATATGCTCGGGCAAATTTTGATAAGCTATAAAGATGGGACATTCTTCAAACACATGGTTCATGGCTTGACAATAAGTACAGCCCGTCGAAGGTGTTGGCCTGACTTGGTTCACTGAGACTGGTTCTTTAGTTTCAAGAGCTTCTAGTTTTCGCATCACAGCAGTTAGTTTAGCTTCGGTAGCTATGTTTGCCTCAATGGAATGGACACTTCCTTTAGAAGAACTAGGGTTATTAGTCCTAAATTTTTCCGGAGTTGGTTCCCATTAGATGGTCTTATCAGCCAAATTTTCATATAATAACCATCCTTCGTCTTCGTTCTTTTTCAAAAATCCTCCTTGGAACATGAATTCTAATAAGGTTTTTGTTTGATATTCTAATCCATCATAAAGAGCTTGACAAAGTCGCCATTTCTCTATCCCATGGTGAGGGCATTGGGTAAGGAGGTCCTTAAAACGTTCGAAGTGTTGGCCCAAAGGCCCTTCACCCTAGTTTTGATGATGATCAACTCATGTAGTTATAGTTACTAATGATCTTGTGTTTAATTAGTGACAGATTCATGATCAAGATCTTAGTAGGTGCATAGCTCAACAAAGGATAAAAGAACAAGATTTGGAGCTTGCATGTGGTGATCCAAGGAAGTTTTTGGATCAAGCTTGGACCAAGTCAAGAAGATGAGAAGCCTTCAAGGGAAGACTTCAAGAAGTTGAAGACTTGTGTCTAGGTATAGAATTTATATTTTTGTCTTAGTAAAAATGTAAAGGATAGAATAGTGGTGGATTGCTCAAGTTATATCACACACACACACTCTTGATTAGAACTCTTGATTTAAAGTGCTTTCATAAAAGATTTTTATGTTTAGAAAAGAATTTTTATTTAGAACAAAGATTTTCTTTGAGACAAAATATTTATCTTGGATTTTGGTATTTCATAGTTCATATCTTTAAACCAAAATCATGATTAGTGCTTTATGTCAAAAACATAGATATTCCATATTGATTGTGTAGTGGATCATATCCATACACACCATGTTTTTAAATGAACTCAAATATCTTGTTTTTGTATTTGATGAAGATTTAGAAAAACAAGTTTGGAAAAACATGTTTTGGAAAAATACATTTTGGTTATTGAGCTAATATTTCCAAGTTACAAAAATAGACCAAAACATCTATAACATGTCTTGATTTTGTGCAAGCATGTTTGTTCTTTCAAGTATATTGGTAAAACTATTTTTGTAGAATTTCTATGTATTTTTAGGATTTTATAAAAGATTTTTAAATCCTGTTTTCTGACCTGGAAACTGGCTGACAGGCCAAACCGGTCGACCGGTCCGGTCGACCGATGTGCACAGCCCGGTGCACGTTGTCAGCACAGTGGCCGGTCGACCGGGTCGGTCGACCGACCAAGAGAGCTTTGCTCTCTGGAAATATCAGTCGACCGGACCGGTCGACCGACAGTTCATTCCAGGTTATCGGTCGACCGAGCCGGTCGACCGGTGGCTGCAACGGTCAGAAAAATGACCGTTGGCCGGTCGACCGGCGGTCGACCGACAGCACTGACAGAACCCCAACGGCTCTATTTCTGGCAGCCTATAAATTGGGATCTTGTCATCTGTTTTGAGGTTAAGATTTTGGAGATTTCTTGAGCTGTTTTTCTGATACTTTTAGAAGAGTTTTCTCCACAAAATAGAGTGCTAATACTTCCAATCAAAAGGGAGTTTTTATCAAGAGAGTGTTAAAGTGATTTCTTGTGTTTTCTACCAAAGCTTTCTTTCCTTGCTTTTCTCACACCACACTTGAGCTTTCCATTGCTAGATATTCCTATAGGTGTGTTGTAGTGAGAGTGCTTTTTAGGTGATCAAGTGTTGTGATCATCAAAGAGATTTCCATTGTACTTTGAGGAAGCGGGCAAGTGTGCTCGTTGTGGTTGGAGTTCGGTTGTGAACTCTTGGTGGTAGAGGTACGGCCTCGGCGAGTCGGTGGACTTGCGTGTGTACGGGACTTGGGAGTCCGAGGGTTTGTAGGTGTACGGCACCGAGGAGAGATCCGGTGGGATCTTACATAGTGGAAATCCTTCGTGTGTCGAAGGCGGGGATGTAGAGCAAGTGTGCTCGAACCTCGAAACAAACCCTTTGTGTTTGCGATTGCTTACTCTTCCCTCTCTCTCTCTTTGTCTCTATTTTATATCTTGCATTCAATTTATTGTGTTCATCCTATATATGCATGATATATTCCCTTGTGCTCATAATTGATATACATACTTGCTTGGGATTGTTGTTAACACTAGTATTCAACCAAGAGAGCCAACGCGGCACCTCAACCCATTCAAGGGGAATCTAGAGGAGCTTGTCCAGAGCCTCGCAAGGGGAATTCGGCAACACTCTTGAGTTATACATAAGTGTTTAATTAAAAGAAATTTTAATTTGGTCAACTTAGTTTTAATTCCGCATTATTTGTTCATAAGTGACCATTAGATTAGCCATCACCTATTCACCCCCCCTCTAGGTGATCTTACAATTGGTATCAGAGCTAGTGCTCTTGATAAGGGTCTAACAACCTAAGAGTTAAAGATCCTACATTTGGGCTAATCACAATATTTGTTGTACACACACACCTCACCATGGACTTTATGTCACCACCCACCTTTGACATTCTTAACATCCACATTTGGAAAGTTAAGATGTCATTATTCCTCAAAGCCCTAGGTTATAATGTATATCTTGCCACTACTAATAATGCTTATTGTATAGATGGTAAGAATCTTGAGGCTAATACAAAAGCCCTAAATGCTTTGAAGAGTACCCTAAATGATGATTACTTATTTAGGGTTGCTAATATTGATATGGCTTTTGTAGTTTGGAACACCCTCATCTCCCTTGGCGAAAATGAACAATACTATGCGGGGAGCGATTCGGATGTTGGAAGCGACACCTCCAACAAGTGCTACATGGTCCAAGGGGATGACCCCCTTGAGGTAAATACCGAATCCGATGATGAGGATGCTAGTATGTCATATGATGAGCTAAATTCTTTATGCCAATTATTGCTTGAAAGATATGACATGAAAAAGAAAGAAATTAAAAATTTGAAAAAGGATATTGCTAGCATGCATGTAGATCATGATTCATGTAGAGATAACATTGCATGTTTAGAAAAAGATAACAAGATTTTGAAAAAGGAATTTGATTGCATGCTTAATGAAAATGATTCACTTAGGAATAAAGTCGCATGCTTAGAAAAAGAAAAAGAAGATTTGAAAAATGAGAATGTTTCCTTATTTTCTAAATTGAGTATTTTGTGTGAAGGAAACAATACTTTGAAAGAAAAGATTGACTTGGTGGAAAAACAAAAAGAAGATATTTTGCAAGAAAATACTACTTTGAAAAGAAAATTTGTTGAAAAAGAAAAAGATTTTGTTGCTAAGAAGAAAAAGAAAAATGATTCTTCATCTCATCATGCTTTTCATGCCACATCTAATGAGATTAAGAATATGAAAAATAAGATGAATATTTTGAGTTCAACTTTGAACTCTTGTGCATTTAAACATACTAGATTGGAGTCCATGTTTCCCAAGAAACAAACTCCACATGCTCATGCACATACTCATCATGCTCATGCTTATGGTGCACATCACGATCACAATCACACTCATAAGCATCATGCTAAGGTGTACATTTGTACACATTGCGGCCGCAAAGGCCATCTAGCAAGATATTGTTTTGATAAGAAACCATATTTATATTTTGCTAAGTATAATAGATTTTGGGTTCCTTACAACAATGCTAACCCCAAAGGACCCAAGAAAACATGGGTACCAAAACCCCCACCTTTTGATTTTGATGTAGGTGAGGGCTCTCACAAAACGTGAGAGGATTGGTGCCTTGGTAGCCAATGCAATGGATATGATGGACACTCTTGTAGATGCATTGCTATCAAGGAATTATGGTGGAAAAGACCACCATGCTTGGAGCTTTGAAGTTGGTAACAATTTCTTAACTCCTATTCTTATATACATGCTTTTACTTATTTCATACACTCATAGCATGTTCATGATTTTGTTTGATTTGTGCTTCATGTGGTATTTACATGCTTAGATGTAGAATATATCAAACTTGTATCTATACATGTACAAATAGTGAATTACAATTGACTCTTAAATAATTTGAACTTCATGCTCACTTGTATCCACTTTATGCATATGTATAATCTAGTTTTGATGATTCTCTTTTATACATGTTTTTGCCAATTTTTTTGTGTGATTTACTTCATGTATATGCATGCTTAATTCAAATCTAATAAATATACATGTATACCCGTGAGTCATTTGCCTTCATGCAATATATATTGGACTCTTTTAGATTTGGGATATGTATGCATATTGTTAGAATTGGATAAATCATACATATACCATGAAGATTAGTATTTTAAATAAATAATAAAAAAAATTGATGATTTTTCATGTTTTTGATTTGTATTAAAGATTAAAACATGTGTAAAACAAAATGTGATTTATGATCTTTTGAGCTTGAATGACTACTTTCATGAAAATGCTATTTACATAACCTTTGAACACTCATCTTTTATTCAAAAATATATTTATGAGCTTTATGGACTATGAGTGCTTGAACTTTTATGTACTTAGTAGTATTTATGAAAAACATTTGAATTTGATGTATTTGAAGGATCTTTAACTAGTTTTTCAAAAACAATTTATACTAGTTAGTTATTCTTCAAATAGCCTTTGAGATTTACACATGATCCTATTTTTATGGATAAATTCTTTTGTGATCTCAAAATTTTGATGCTTCATTGTATTGAATATTAGTTTAGATGTTAGTATTTGTCAACACTTGGATTTATACTTGTACACCTTATGGACCACAAATAAATCTATATATGATTGGGTTGAATGCTTATTTGTGCCTATTAGATGTACTAGTATAGCCTTATGTTGATGATCATTTCATTCTTAAACTTGTATTCCCATTTGGATTTATGTTATGATCATGTGATTTCATTTCATGTATATGGTTATTTTGCCAAAACATTAAGATATACATGGATACCTCTTGAGTCATTTGCCTTTAATGCAAATCTATATATATGGACTCAATTGTGTTAGGGATATGTATGTATACTTAATGTCTTGACAAAACATACGTATATCTTGAAATATAAATTTTTTTTTAATAAAATTTTGTGTTTTTTTTTAAAAATTGGTACAATAAAATTTTTGTGATGGATTTCAAGAATTCAAAATTTATGTTTTAAAGGAATATTGAACTTTATTGTAATTTCATGATGCCATGCTTCACATTACATTAGTACACTCACATCTCTTGAAAACATTAAATGGACTTTATGGATTAGAGTGTTTTAGTGCCTTGTGTTTCATTGATATTTCATGAAAAACCTTTGATTTATTCCTTGATTGAAGGACTCCGTACTAGTTGTTAAACACCTTCATTTAACTAGTTCGAATTCTTCATGTGGTAGATTATATGATATATACACTTAAGCTTAATTTTCAATTGGTATCATTGGATATTTTCAATTGGTATCAATTTGACCTCTTATGTATATACTCATATTTTTGCTTTCCCATATATGTATGTATCATCTTACGCTAACATCATAAGAAAATTTAAAACTTTTAATGTTGGCGATAATGTGATGTATCACCTTCAATTGATATTAGTTCTTCATACATATATATGATTTGTTGTGTGCTTGTATCTAAATGGACTTACATTTTTAAAGCACAAAGTTGTTAATGCTAAGCTTACTTCAAATCTTATTTATCTTCAAGCTTATGCATTGTATTTCACAATTGGTATCAAAATTCAAAATTTGGTTGTTCTACATTTGGTACCTTAAAAGAAAATATTGTATTTTAAGATATTTCAAAATTTTGTTTTCATAAGAAAAATTCAAAATTTTTGATTTGTATTGTCTATATGCAAGGAGAGCTTAACATCTCTTCCATATGTAGATTCATGTTGAGTATATTATAATTTGAGGAGCTTGACAACTCTTCTTTTCATGATATACGTGTGTAGGGGGAGCTTCACATCTCCTCTTATGCATGACATATTATACGTTATGTGAATTAGGGCTTGTCATCCCTCTTTCATGTAATGTATATGTGTCGGGAAGCTAACTTAACGTCTTCCTCTTCATGAATTTATATCGCATATAAATTTTATTGATTGATTTGTATTTACCCTCCTTGATTTCCTTATTTTTGACAAAAAAAAGGGGGAGAAAAATTTGTTTGATGTATTTTTCTTTGAACCCTTTGTTGATGATTGACAAAAAGGGGGAGAAGAATTTGTGATTTTATATGCATGATTTCATGATTTCCTTACTTAAGGGGGAGAAGTATTTGGTTCCTTTCTTAAGGGGGAGTAAGATTTGTATTTATGCATATATGTTGTCTTGCAATTAGGAGCAAAAGATTTGATTTATGATTTGATTTATATGATTGCATCTCCTACATTGCATACATGTCATGTGCTTTTATTGACATATCTATTATTTATTTGGTATGCATGAGTTAAGGGGGAGCTTCTTTGAAGCTTTACTTTAATCCATGCATATATAACTCCATGAGTTTTGTCATCATCAAAAAGGGGGAGATTGTTGGCCCAAAGGCCCTTCACCCTAGTTTTGATGATGATCAACTCATGTAGTTATAGTTACTAATGATCTTGTGTTTAATTAGTGACAGATTCATGATCAAGATCTTAGTAGGTGCATAGCTCAACAAAGGATAAAAGAACAAGATTTGGAGCTTGCATGTGGTGATCCAAGGAAGTTTTTGGATCAAGCTTGGACCAAGTCAAGAAGATGAGAAGCCTTCAAGGGAAGACTTCAAGAAGTTGAAGACTTGTGTCTAGGTATAGAATTTATATTTTTGTCTTAGTAAAAATGTAAAGGATAGAATAGTGGTGGATTGCTCAAGTTATATCACACACACACACTCTTGATTAGAACTCTTGATTTAAAGTGCTTTCATAAAAGATTTTTATGTTTAGAAAAGAATTTTTATTTAGAACAAAGATTTTCTTTGAGACAAAATATTTATCTTGGATTTTGGTATTTCATAGTTCATATCTTTAAACCAAAATCATGATTAGTGCTTTATGTCAAAAACATAGATATTCCATATTGATTGTGTAGTGGATCATATCCATACACACCATGTTTTTAAATGAACTCAAATATCTTGTTTTTGTATTTGATGAAGATTTAGAAAAACAAGTTTGGAAAAACATGTTTGGAAAAATACATTTTGGTTATTGAGCTAATATTTCCAAGTTACAAAAATAGACCAAAACATCTATAACATGTCTTGATTTTGTGCAAGCATGTTTGTTCTTTCAAGTATATTGGTAAAACTATTTTTGTAGAATTTCTATGTATTTTTAGGATTTTATAAAAGATTTTTAAATCCTGTTTTCTGACCTGGAAACTGGCTGACAGGCCAAACCGGTCGACCGGTCCGGTCGACCGATGTGCACAGCCCGGTGCACGTTGTCAGCACAGTGGCCGGTCGACCGGGTCGGTCGACCGACCAAGAGAGCTTTGCTCTCTGGAAATATCAGTCGACCGGACCGGTCGACCGACAGTTCATTCCAGGTTATCGGTCGACCGAGCCGGTCGACCGGTGGCTGCAACGGTCAGAAAAATGACCGTTGGCCGGTCGACCGGCGGTCGACCGACAGCACTGACAGAACCCCAACGGCTCTATTTCTGGCAGCCTATAAATTGGGATCTTGTCATCTGTTTTGAGGTTAAGATTTTGGAGATTTCTTGAGCTGTTTTTCTGATACTTTTAGAAGAGTTTTCTCCACAAAATAGAGTGCTAATACTTCCAATCAAAAGGGAGTTTTTATCAAGAGAGTGTTAAAGTGATTTCTTGTGTTTTCTACCAAAGCTTTCTTTCCTTGCTTTTCTCACACCACACTTGAGCTTTCCATTGCTAGATATTCCTATAGGTGTGTTGTAGTGAGAGTGCTCTTTAGGTGATCAAGTGTTGTGATCATCAAAGAGATTTCCATTGTACTTTGAGGAAGCGGGCAAGTGTGCTCGTTGTGGTTGGAGTTCGGTTGTGAACTCTTGGTGGTAGAGGTACGGCCTCGGCGAGTCGGTGGACTTGCGTGTGTACGGGACTTGGGAGTCCGAGGGTTTGTAGGTGTACGGCACCGAGGAGAGATCCGGTGGGATCTTACATAGTGGAAATCCTTCGTGTGTCGAAGGCGGGGATGTAGAGCAAGTGTGCTCGAACCTCGAAACAAACCCTTTGTGTTTGCGATTGCTTACTCTTCCCTCTCTCTCTCTTTGTCTCTATTTTATATCTTGCATTCAATTTATTGTGTTCATCCTATATATGCATGATATATTCCCTTGTGCTCATAATTGATATACATACTTGCTTGGGATTGTTGTTAACACTAGTATTCAACCAAGAGAGCCAACGCGGCACCTCAACCCATTCAAGGGGAATCTAGAGGAGCTTGTCCAGAGCCTCGCAAGGGGAATTCGGCAACACTCTTGAGTTATACATAAGTGTTTAATTAAAAGAAATTTTAATTTGGTCAACTTAGTTTTAATTCCGCATTATTTGTTCATAAGTGACCATTAGATTAGCCATCACCTATTCACCCCCCCTCTAGGTGATCTTACACGAAGTACTTCCAAAAGATTCATTGGCTGTTTGCTTAAACTGCAAGATGCTTTTTCTAATTTGTGTAGTCTGTGAACGGAATAGAACTTCTTTAAGAAGGCTTTGACGAAATTATCCCATGAGGGTATGGAACCGGCCTCTAGACTGTAGAGTCATTTCTTTGCTAAGTCTTTCAAAGAAAATGGGACAAACCATAATTTAATGGCATCTACTCCTAGGCTGGGTATTTTCATCATTAGACATACCTCTTCAAATTCCCTTATGAAAAAGTATGCATCCTCAGATTTAAATCCATAAAATTTGGGAAGAGTGTTGATGTGTTGTGGTTTTAGCTCAAATTGGTCAACACCTTCATCGGGCAACTGAATGCAAGATGGAAGAGAGGTCCTAATAGGATAGAACCTATCTTGCAATGATGGTGGTTGTGCCATATATGAATTGAGTTTTTGTTCAGGTGGTGAAATATTCCTAATTAGTCTAGATGTGAATGGGTCTCTCGACCAAGCTGACATACACGATTAACAAACAAGTTCACCCAATCAATCAAGAAAGAGAAAAAGTAATCAAAAATCAAAGAAAATCCTAATCTAGGGTAAGCCTGGACCTAGACGACTCCTAACTTTAGACTGTCTTTAGGAGGTATATTACCGACCTTAACCACAAGTTAATCAGCCAGGTAGGTGGCAATATCGGTGGGAGGTTATCCGTCAAAGACGTTTCTTAATTAAGTAACCACCAATTTTAGGCTTTCGGCCCTTAATCCCCTTCCTAGGCACCGATTGGCAAGAGTTAATTTCGAACAACTTCCTCCTTCAGCCAATCTCCTAATGAGTCCGAGTTAACCTAAGGCCAATGTCTAGTTAATTTTTATTTTAGGGTTAGGGTTGTGAGTGCAACGAAGATGATTTGTGGGCCAAGGAAGGGTGATGAAATTCTCACCTTATGTTATTTATAGGTTATGCCCTCAAAGTGATTTAGTGCACGTGTAAAGCAATAGACAAGTATTCACTCAAAAGCAGTAAATCAGCCCAGGGTGCTTCCTAATCTATATGCAATGCAAACGTCACTTGTCGCCAGCACTCTTCAACAGGAATTAAGAAAATTTAAATAGACACGTGCCTATGATGAAAAAGTCTAAATTTTTTTTAATTAGTCAACTAATAGGTTACTGTTAATTAATTAGCAGTATGCAGGTTGATCACAAAGAAATAATATTTAAAGCAGTAAAGAGGACTTTGCAATTTACAGCAACCTGCAAAAATTCAGTCAGTAGTGAACTACTACTGCCACGGAAACGCGGTGTTTGTCGCGTTTGCGCGGTTAAATAGTAGGCTCTATTGCTCTGCCTTCTAGATCAGAGGCACAGAGTTGCTATATGTTCTTAGCTACAGTTATAGTTCCTGTTCTTGGATTCCTACAAACAGAAAGAAGAAAAAGAAGAATTAGTTTTTGAGAATATCATACCGTTCCCTCCCTGGCAACGGCGCCAAAATTTTGATTGAAACGGGAAAATAGTAAAGAATGAGTTAGATAATCTTAATCTCGTTTCAATGCAACCGTGTAGCAAGGGCTAAACGGGTCGATCCACAGGGAAGGATGCGATGGAAGCTTTTCGGAACGATCTTCTCTGTAATTTGCTTGGAAAAGAAAAAGAGATATTGATTGTCAGAATTAGATTTAATCAAGCAAAAGAATTATTACTAATCATCTACCACAACCAAAGTATTAGTCTCAAAGAATGAACATCATATTGAATAAATAATTACCTACCCAAGGGTTTTGATTGAGAATCAAGTAAGGTGAATAAAGATATTGTAAACCCTAATTAGTTTGCACTAATAAAAATTAAACTATAGTTCATCTTAATTTCAAAGAATAGCATAAGAAAAGTCCACTTAAAATTATGCTATCAAAGTACTTAAATATGAATCATGAATGACCATTTGAAAAGTGCAACCTAAATTAGTTAAACTAAATTATTGATTCACCTTCAAGAACACCAATTTTAATCTTAGGGTTTCTAACAAGCGTCAATCAATTCATCTTTTAAACTAAACTAGGGTTGATCGAGAGATTAGCAAACTATAGTTTTATTAGTTATTCATATTTTTATTTTTACTTTCAATTTTTCTTTTGAATAAGAAAAGTTGCATGAAAATGAAAAGAAGAAAAATAAATAATCAAAGCAGAAAACTAAATGAATTGCAAAAAATAAAAAGAATGAAGAACCTTTTTATTGGATGTCACTGACCAATTACAAAGCTCCTCTGCTTTTTCCACAATCTTCTTCTCCAAATAACAAAAACAAAAAATACAAGAAAATTCGGAAAGAAAAAAAAGATCTAAAGAAAACCCTAAGCTTCAGCTCTCAGATGCTCCCTCTCTGTTGCTCTGCAGGGGTATTTATAGGAGATATAAGATGTAGAGTCCAAATACAACTCTTCCACGAAACCGCGTTATCGGATTCATCTTAACGGCCGCGGGAACGCGGCTATAGCCGCATTTCCGCGGTAATAGCGTGGCCAATGGCCACGCGCTTTCTTGCGTCGTCTCCTCTGGTCCGTCCATCTGGGGCCTCCTTTTGGATTCTGCATTCAAACCCTTTATCTTGAGAATTCAGGATAACTTGGGAAGCAAGTTATCAAAATTTCGAATTTGAAAAGGATTGTTCCCTTTGTCTTTATCTTTTGCCCTTTATCTTTCTCTTTGTATTGCAAGCAACCAGGTTTAAATAGAAGTTCATCTCTGTTTAGGATGAGGATCCATCTTATCCTTTTCCTCCTCCTCTTTAGCAATTAAGAATTCTATTTTATCCTTCCTCTTCCTCCTCTAGATTTTAAATTAATAATTTAAAATTTAAGTTTAGATTAGGTTAGATAAGATAGAAGCTTCTAAATTGCTAAAATAAATTGTGCATGTGGGAGATTCACATATTTCTTTTCTTTTAGGAGCCTTTTTAGTTTGCTTTTAGGGTTTTTTTGGTTTCTTTTCTTTCTTTATCTTTATTTCTTTAAGGAATCTTAAAAAAAATTCTTTTAGGAGTCGTAAAAAAAAATTAAATTAAAAAAAAGTTGAATTTTTTTTACAAACGGTTAGATAATATGTGAGTGATTTAGTATCCATGAGTGAATTTTAAGGGTAAGATCAAGAAGAAAGAGTTATAAAGTCTTAAAATAAAGATTAGAATCTAAACTGGACATACCATCTAAACTTGCTACACATGCTAAGTGCAACTGAGTAGCATTATTTATATACAAATAATAGATAATTAGGAGCATAAAAATGATGTAAAATCGTGCTGATCAAATACCCCCACACTTATCTTTTGTTAGTCCTCGAGCAAAACTAATAAAAAGAAAAAGAAAAACTAAACTACCCTAACTCACTTTCGTAAGAATCACGGTTGCACTTAGCATGTGTAACAAGCCGTTAAACCTCTAAGTTACCCTTAGAGGACGAGTTTTGTCTCGTGAGGGTTTTCAGTGGATTACACCCACAAAATCCATAAAAGAATGAGATTAAGTATTCCCGCTTGTAATACCCCCACGCCTATCTTTTGCTAGTCCCCGAGCAAAACTAATAAAAAGAAAAGAAAAAACTAAACTACCCTAACTCACTTTCGTAGGAATCACGGTTGCACTTAGCATGTGTAACAAGTCGTTAAACCCCTAAGTTACCCTTAGAGGACGAGTTTTGTCTCGTGAGGATTTTCAATGGATTACACCCACAAAATCCATAAAAGAATTAGATTAAGAAATAAACAAAAGTAAAATAAGGATAACTGAAAATCAAGAAAAAAAAATCTTTTTTTTTAGTTAACTGCTAGCAAGATCATCAATTCCCATGAGTTTAATTTTCAAGTAAAACCTCAATTCAAGAAATCATATTGGCTATAAAATAAAGTCTCAAATCCAAAACTTTACACCACCTGTTCTAAGTTTCAGATCCTATGTACTACGTGATCGTGATGTAGTTCTTAAGTTTGGGAATATTTGACTCCAACTTTAATACTTATTATTGTAATAATATTTTTTTCTTCTTCTTCTTTTTACTATCTTTCGCGTAGATACCAAGACTTCATGAGGCCATGGAACTTAGCTAATTGATAATCAAAATTATTATATTTTTATGGTGTCTTTTCCTATTAGGCTTTCTCAGCTACCCATGCAGCGAGCTTTAGGCTAATGCTCCCAAACCAGATGGTCTTAGGGCAATAAGTGTACAAACACTCCTACGGACTTAATTACTCAAGCAACTGAGGCCACAAGATAAGACTTATTAATAATATTTTAATAATAAATCTCTTTTTTTTTTAGTTGTAATCAATATCCCAAGCCTGTGAACTTAATAGTGTAAGTGCTATTGGGTACATAATCACTTAGACTAAGTTTAGATGGTATGTCCAGTTTAGATTCTAATCTTTATTTTAAGACTTTATAACTCTTTCATCTTGATCTTACCCTTAAAATCCACTCATGGATACTAAATCACTCACATATTAGCTAACCGTTTGTAAAAAAATTCAACTTTTTTTTAATTTAATTTTTTTTACGACTCCTAAAAGAATTTTTTTTTTAAGATTCCTTAAAGAAAATAAAGATAAAGAAAGAAAAGAAACCAAAAAAACCCTACAACCAAACCAAAAAGACTCCTAAAAGAAAAAAATATGTGAATCTCAATACTCCCACACCTAAACTGTGCCATGTCCTCATGCACACACATGAATACAGAGATAAAAAGAATCTAGCATGTAATTTAGACATCCAAAACATACACACAATCATGATGATAATACAATCCAAGCACACAAAAGATATAGAAATATAAACAGTATGCTAGAATTAGAAATACTCACAGTGCGCTAGAAAATCAAGTTGCCGAAGCAACAAAAATGCTCCCTGTGTGTGGTGGATGTCTCCTTGCTTATCCTGTATCACTTGTAATAAACTCGGCACATAGGTTAGAAAAAGAGATAAATAAAAAAACTCACTAAAACTGACTCAACTAACTAAAAGAAAAATAAAAAGACTCAAAAACTAAAAGAAAAAAAATAAAACAAAACAAATATGTACATATGTACAATTTCACAACTCCCCCACACCTAGATCTTTCTAGGTCTATTCCATCGAGCTCGCTTCCCACCAATGGGTTCTCTTCAATGGACAAAGTGGAGAGGTTAATCTTTTTGTCATCTTTATTTCATCCTCTCTAACTTGTTCATCTCTTTCCTCCATCTCCTCCTTCTCTTCTTCCCATACCTCCTCACAAATTCATCATTTTCACACAACATAATTAGAGTGGCCACAATATGATTGCCTATGAATTTAAGCTCATCCTCAAACATCACATCAATACTTAAATCAACAATTTTCTTTAGAGGTGTGTAACTAACCAAAGCATCCCTAACTGATTCATCCAAACATATGAGTTCGTCTTCAAATAAGTTTTTAGAGCTTTGATTAATTAGAGATTCTTGAATCAAGTTTTGAAAAGTTTGATCATTGGTTGGCTCATCGAAAATAAACATACTCAAATCGAGTTTTGTTTTCTTAAAGCAAACTCTAAATTCAAGATTCTCAACACATGTTTTCTCACCATTGTGATCACACTTTTCAATAAAAAGCTCATCAAGAAACAAAGGCTCATTATCCATGTAGGCATCCTCACAATTTTAATCAGTGTGCTCCATTTTCTCCATATGAGTGGATGTAATTTTCTGCTCCTCAACACTCATCTTTTCACAGAACTTACAAAATTCATCCTCAAATTTCTCTTGAAGCGAACATTTATCATTATCACATTCATCTTCACAATAAGATTCAACTGGCTCCACATGAGTTGTATGTGTAGCCAAATAATTTCTAATCACTTCATCCAGACACCGAGGATCATTATTAAGTTTGTACACTTAATGTATCTTCACAACTGCATCAACAGGCTTCTCATGTTCAAGCTCTTCAAATTGATTAAGATGAAATAATGGGGACTCGAAGGGCATCTTGATGGACTGATTAGACATGTCACTATGGCCAACGATTTGCTCTTCGGGTCTAACAGTTTGGTCTTTATTCATTTTATGAAAATTGATGTGCTCTTGAATTGACATGGGTTGAGTCGGTATTGGCTCAGGAACTAGTTGACTAGAAAAGCGATCCTCCTCTTGCTCACTAACCAACTCTTTTGCTGGCCTGTTTAAGTAGTCTCTAATGTCATAAAGCACTTGTTTTGAAGTTTGCTTGAAAGTTTCAAAAGCTTCCTCTAGTTTTGTTTCCTTGTCCACTTGATTGCTATTGAACTCAATCTGCGAAAGTTGATGGAACTCTTAAACTTGATCTAGACTTGTGGTTGAAACAGGTTGATTGAGATGAGTCATTATCTTATCCATGTGAGCACATGCCTCGATTAACTGCTGATTGGTCTCGACCATAGTCCGCTGCATGGATTTCAAACTCTCCTCTAATGTGCACATCAGTTTCTCATGATCATTATCAAATCCCTAAGATAGAGGTGATGGTTCCGTGTATGACCAATTAGATTGAGAATTTTGGTATGATTGATCCAATGAAAATTGAGGACAATTCCAACCCTCTGAATTGAAATTTGATGGACAACGCTCGCTCGTAGGTCCTTGAAATGTGCGAAATTGATTTTGACCTAGTCCTAAAGAATTCCCAACTGAAGGACACTGTTCTGATGGATGATTTGGATCTTGATAGTGATGGCAACTCATGTGATGGTATGAAAAAAATGAGTAGTTCGTAGGATGGATGTACTCATTAAAGTCCGACAGAGAGATTGGTGCATGGAAATGAGTGTCTGGCCTATAAAATGGATCGCAACCAAATGAATTTGGATAGGCCATGGGGAAAGGATTTTTTTAATTTTTTTAATTTTTGAATTTTATTTTTTTACAATCTGGTAACAGTGTCAAAACTAAAGATAGAACACCGTGCCCCGGCAACGGCGCCAAAAACTTGGTGGGGAGATTCTATCTCCTCGTTTTAAAATACCGCAAGTGCACGGTCGTTCGATGTAGCACTTGAGGGTCGATCCACAAGGACAGATGGTTCTTTTGGCTTCAACACTTTGAGACTAATTGAGTAAAAAGTTTTGGGATAGTTTTGTTCTGAACTATGTGTTAATTTAAAAAAGTCAAGCACCTAGAATCAAATCCCCTAAACTAGCATCAAGCGGTCAATTTCGATCTCCATACCGGTATGTAGTTACTCACCAAATTCTCTACTTCAAATAGGCACATTAATTCTGAACACTAGAACTAAACACAAGGTATTATCCAGTTACATGATCCATCAAAAGTAAATTAATTAAATTAAACAAATAGCAGAAAGAAAATAAAACTCTAAGTATGGACCATTAACCCCCCGATACATAACCTGTCAAATACCTAGTAGTTCTAGAATTTAATCTCCTGAAAGTACCAGGTCAATAGATGAGTATACAGTCCGAGACAGGAGAGCTACCGTGGATCACATGAGATTCTAGCTTACGTTCATCTCCCCTAGACATTAGAAAATAATTAGCTACTCATGCTAAAATTTCTGACATATCCAAATAATTAAACATCCAAAACTTAATCTAATAAGTGCAAGCAATAATTAACTAAAATGAAGAAAGCAGAGTCAATTAAACTAATTAGTTAACTCTAAAAAATAAATAAATAAATAAATATCAAAATCAAAACAAGGCTAACCTGGTGCTACAATAAATTAATGTGCACAAAATTAATGTGCGACATTTCCCTTTGTGGCCTTGCGTGCGCAAAAAGGATGTGCTGCAAAGCCTCCTTCTCATGGGCCCCGCCATCCAACTGAAGTTACCAACAATGGGAAATAATGTCCTCCTCTTACTGCAAAAGCCCTCCTCGCGCCGTGTGTCCAAAACTCCCACCTGCATGAACAAGAGCACACTGACGACGCAAGGATTGCGTGCACTCTTCGAGGCAACACTCTGAGACTTCGTCGTGCAACACCCGAGGACGAAAAATAGTTGCAAAATCAAGAGCATGCAAGAAACTCAATGACCATTAACCAAAGCACTCAAAAGAAAAGAAAATAAATTTAATAATTAGAGAAAATTTCGGCCAAAGAAAAACCAGGCAACAATCGGTCAAGCTCTGAGCAAAAACCGGCCAAAATACTGGGCCAAATTCGGCCAAAATTCAAGACCTCCAAACCCTAGCCTTTACATGTATATTTATAGCTTAGGGTTTGACTATTTTAGATGAAAGTCCAAAATAGTTTAAAAAATTACAAGGAGAATCATTAAATTAATTTTACACTTTTGCATCTCCGTCCATTTTGCGTTTAAGCTTCTGACTTTTGTAAAATTACGTTTTCACTCAAACTGGCGTTGAACTCTTCCGAATTGATCGTAAATTTCTTTGATGTCAGTTTTAGATGTTGTAGAGCGATCACGGGAATGCCAAGCCTGCCTTCAACTCCTTTTAACGCGCTTGTGGTCCAGTCTTCTCCTAATAACTTTGTCTGCAAAATAGACTAAAAATAACCGAGTAGCATTATTTATAAACAAATGATAGATGAATATGAGCATGAAAATGTGACAAAATTGCGCTCAATAGTGGGTTTGTGAGATTTTTTAGCTTTTGGGCTTCACTTGTACTTTATTTCTTTATTTTTAATTACTCAAGGCCTGCACAATATTAAACAATAAAACATTAGTAGCAGTGCTTAATAAAAGAATAAATAGGGAAATATGATGGTAAATATGATGACAAATAAGCACTTTTGACTACCTATCGCTACCCAATCAAGATATCGTGGATCTTGCAGAAACTCACCAGTGACCTCTCTAATATGACCCAACAAAAGAATGATTGAATAAATGGTCTTATTTAAATATTTATCCCCATATAATGTCCAATTTTCAAAAATAATTACTGAATCATTTACTTCAACATTCTTGTCTAATAATGAAGTGTGATTTTGGAAAATAATTAATTTGGACTCAAATGGAACAGGAGTAAAAATTGATACTAACTCGGGAATTTGACTCAAATCAAGTCGAGAGTCAATAATGAGAGTCGAAATTGGTTCAAAAATAGGGTCCAAACCAAAGAATTGATATTCACACACTTTCCCCGTCAATGAAGTGTGATCATGAGAGATTAGTGATTTCATTTCACGGTGTACTGGTACAGGATTCAATGTTGACTCCAGAATAGAGAAAAAATCTGATAAAGATACCGGAGTCATTATTGAATCAAAAAGTGAAATGGAATCACCAATATGAGCTTCAGGATCACTTTCAAGCTCAAGTTCAATTTCATGAAAAGGATAACTTGCCAAAATGTCAAGAGGTTGATGTTGGTCAAGTTCAGGTTGGTATGATGAATTTAAAGCTGGATTTTCAAAATGACATGATTCGTGAGTGGTATGAATATTTGGTGGACATGGTAAGTCAATCGTATTTTGCATTATGCGCTCGATCTCTTGCACGAATTCCATAGTTTTTTCCCACAAGAATTTTCCTTTGAGTCGTTCTGGAAAAGAAATACATGAATTTTGGAAACTTGGTGGACATGATGAACTACCATTTTTTTAAATTGTTTTTGGGCCTCTATCACTGCTTCAAAACTCCTTTCCAATGATGATTTTTCTTCGATTGGTGGTTCAGAAAAAGCAGTATATGAATCAAAATTGGAGAATGAATATTGTGAAAATTGTGGACAAGGTGGTTGAAAATTTGACTCGGGGTAGGTGAATCTCCATTAACTCTGTGAAGAGTTAAATTTATTTTGAAAATTATGGTCATAAGATTGGGGATATGGGTCATATTGAGTCGGATAATCCCAACTCGACATATATGGTTGGTTCATATTGTACATAGCCGGGTTGGAGTTATCCGAGTCAAATGAGGTCGGAGTGAAATATGGATTCATATTATGATTCAAAGAATTATTGCTGTTAAAATCTATTTCACAATTTACAATAAAGAAAACAAACAAACAAACAAAGAAAAAGAAAACAAGCCTATGCTAGAGTTGACTTAGACCTAGACGACTCCTAACTGGTTAGACTGTCCATGAGGGGTATATTGTCGGAATCTGACCACGAGTTAATCGGCTAGATATGGGTAAGATCAGTGGGAGGTATCCGTGCCGGAGAAACGGGCCTAATTATGCCAAACCACTGTTCTTCGAGGTTTCGTCTCTCAATCCCCAACCTTAGACACCGATTTAACAAGAGTCAACTTTTAACAACTTTCCCCTTAGGTCAATCTCCTAAATGAGTCCGAGATGTCCCCAGGGGCCAACGTCTAGAAAGTTTTATTTAGGCTTGGGTTGTGTGAGTGGGGAGGTGATTTTTAGGCTAAGGGAGGGTAATGACTTCCCCACCTTTTGTTGTATTGGGTTTTGCCCTTAAGTTCAATTCGTGCAAGTGTGCAATATAGATAAGAATGAACACAAAAAAGCCACTGAAGTATTTGTCCTAACTATATGCAATGTAATATGTACACCTCCGTCAAGCTCACAACAACACAAGAACAAAATACAGTATATTGGAATGAAAATTGACACGTGCCTAGATGCAAATGTCTAAACCGTTTTAAAGCATCCAATTATCGTATTTTAATTCTTAAAATTATTTACAGTGTACATGTAATATAAACAAAAATTAGCAGCAGAGTATAAGAATATATAAGAATTTACCCAACCACACAAGAGCAAGTGTGGACTTCTGCAATGCTAAAACTTTAACCTGCACACTAAAAATAAAGAAGAAAAGTTAACAAAAATATGAAACCAAACCGTTCCCATCCCCGGCAACGGCGCCAAAATTTGATCGAGGGAAAATCGCGCATAAAAGTGTATGTTTTGAAATCGATATTTAAAGTATGTGTGCTTTTTCCTCGATACTTTCGTTACAGCATAGAGGCTAAAACGAGTAGAATCCACAAGGACGGGAGGCGATAGAAGCTTACACAGTATGTTCACGTGTGTGTTAATGGTTCTTCAATGTTTGAAAGAATGAAAAGAAAAGAAAACAAGGAATGAAAAGAGAAGTACGGTGAAAACGAAGAAGTGAGAAACATAGAAGAATAGTATTTGTGATTTTGTTTTTATATCTAAAACAAAGTAAAAAAGAAAGAAAACTCATGGATACTAACTACTAATGGCTCCACTAACATGCTAACCTCTTAATGATAGTTGCCTCACAAGTATCATTGGCCATCACTAGTCCTTGGTTCAAGAGCGTTTCAAAACAGGACCCATATGTAACTCATGACATTCCAACTCAACAAAACAAGTACAAGCTACACTTAAACCATCAAAACTAAAAGTAAGCATGGAGTAAAGTAATGTTAGCTTGTTAGAGAGTTAGAAAGTTAGAGTGTTAGAATCCATCATCATGAGCCATCAATATCTCTTGCAAGAGTACGACCAAGTAGAGGCTATTAGATTCATGTAGATTATCAACTAAGAAGTTAGACTAGTTAGTGATTAGTAGTTAGTTGCCATGAGAGAAAAGATTAGCTAAACATGTAAAAGAAGTTAAAGAGAAGAAAATAAGGAGAGGTAAAGAGAGCATCTTTCATAGATTGTCACCTTCTATTACAAGTACTCTTACTTTCCACTCATATACCACTCTCTCTCCTATTATAAGATCTAAAAGAAAATGAAAAATAGAAAGAGGAAGAAGAAGAACTAACCTAACCTAAGCTAAACTACAACATGGAGAAGAAAACTACCCTAAAACTACACTACTCTCTGTTTATCTCCAACTAAAGAACCCCAGGGGGTATTTATAGGCACCAGGGGAAAGGGGGGCCAGGGGGCAAACCCTGGCCCAAACTACGGGTGCGGCCGCGCCCGTACTGCCTCGAAAACACAGCAAAAGTCGCGTTTTCGCGGCT
Organism: Agave tequilana; assembly: GCA_038442645.1. NCBI lineage: Eukaryota > Viridiplantae > Streptophyta > Magnoliopsida > Asparagales > Asparagaceae > Agave > Agave tequilana. The sequence goes on along the minus strand of JAVJIF010026712.1, from coordinate 34,228 downwards.
ACTCTAGCGCCGCGCGCACGGCGCCAGGCGCCGCGCGCTGTCCTGTCAGCTGTTGTTCCCGGTTTCTGGTTTTGAGCCCCTGGTTTTGACGAATCAGCTCTCCTAAGCCAATTGCTATATTATAGGCCTTTAATCACCCATTAAATGGTGATTTAGGGTCTTCTTCTTCATTGCACACCATGGACCTAGAAACATGCAAGAGAGGTGTTTATTAGCAGAATTTAATACGAAATAAATGTGAAGATGTGGTATAAAATATGCAGTTTTAGAGACTAATAACTCGCCAATCAGAAAGGCCTCCATGAAGCAAGTGTGGTCCGACCATACCCGGCTAAGTGGGATCTTGTCCCGTACCCTCCCAGTTCAAAGCTCCGACCCTACAGGCCTTTGATGGCAAGGGGTCACCGAACCAGCACATATACTACTTCAAGTCTCAGACAGGGAATGTAGTATCAAATGATGCCATCCTAGCACATTTGTTCATCGGCACCCTAAAAGGGATTGCTTTTGAATGATTCATGAAGCTCCTAAAAGGCTCCATCAAGAACTGGGGTGATCTGAAGAAGCTTTGCCTCACCCACTTCTTTGAAGATGACTCGGAGATTACCATGCCAACTCTCCTTGCAACAAGGCAATGGAAAGGAGAGTCAGTTAAAGCATTTGTGGAGAGATTTCAGAATATGGCACTCTGATGTCCCAGCGGTATGACCCAGGCCACCCTGGTGGAAACATGCCGTCACAATTTGCAAACCTTACTCCTAGCTCAGATCGGAGTAGCTAAAAGCCGTACCTAGAACTAGTTGGTCCAATAAGGCAAACATGCAGAGGAGATTATTGCCAGGGTTAAGGCGAAGAAAACTAAACCGACCTGAGAAGTCGACAAGGCACATGCCAGAAGCGTCTTTCCAAGGTAAAAGGAAGGACACACTGGCGAAAGAGATGAAGTCTCCCTCTAAGCCCCAACCGGCTAGAGGGGGTAGCTCTTCAAGCCAGCTATGCGCCAACAAGCAGTACTCCTTCAAGGACGAGCATGTCGATTCGTTGTTCATGTTACTCAACAACAACAATAGATTGAATCTTCCTGAAGCTAGATGTCTTGAGGAGAGGGGAAAGACAGACAACCTCAATTACTGCTTGTACCACAGGATGCAAGGGCACCCTGCCAAAAGTTGTTACATTTTCAAAGACATTCTCCAAGTTTTGATTGATGCAGAGGTGCTCAAACTCCGCCCGGAGCAGAAGAAAGTGATAGCTAACATGACGTCATTCCTTCAGCTCAGGGTACAGCCTCCAACGCCAGCCGGAGTAGTTCCCATCCCGAAAGGGGAACTAAGGGTGGTCAATACAGATTCTCACCACCAATAGGAGAAAGGTCTCGTACCTGTTCCTACTCCTCATGGAGGGGTCATCTGGGTTCATCCTGACCTCGTCAAAGGCTAGCAGTGAACTACTGTTACCAACAAGAAGTCTAGGGTCAAAGCAAGAACTTCGCCTTGTAATGTGGTATGTGTTTCCTCCCGATAAGCGAAAACCGATGTCCCCTCGCTAAATGATTCGAAGGAGGAGACAATCGTCCTTGCTGCAGGATCGAATGCACCACTCATGGCAGGGACTCGCTCGGGCCAATCGTACTTGGAGAAGTACGATGAAATGGTGGCAAATCTGCCTAAACTCACCCCAGAGCAACCACGCAATCCATGAAGCAACTCGTGAAAAAGCAAAAGGAGCTTCGGTACGCCAAGGCTCTCCCGAAGGACAAAGCTAAAGGATCTTCAACACCTTACCACTTTGATGTTTTGGCTCAACTGGCCAACATCCTGGCCAGGATTACCCTCAATGAGCTCCTGAGACTATCCAAGTCAACAACGGAAGCTCTAAGAGAAGCTTTAGCTGATGCTAAGGCCTTCATTTCCCGAATTCCGGCTAAACCAGAAGAGGAAGATGAATAAAACTGACTCTATGCCTCTCAACATGTCCCTTGCATAACCTTCACTTCAGATGACATGTACGTTAAGGGAAAACATGATAGGCCCATGTACTTCACAGGGTATATTAGATCATCAAAAGTGAGCTGCATTTAGGTGGATCTAGGATTCGCATTGAGCATCATGCCCCGCCGTGCAGCACTTGGGAATCCCCACTCACCGATTGAGCGCCATCCAAACTACCATTTACGGCTTCAACGTCAATGGAACGCGCCTAATGGGATAGATTAAACTCAAATGCCAGATCGAGGACCTAAGATCTGAGGTGACGTGCTATGTTATTGACGCTGACACTTCGTATAATTTGTTGCTGGGACAACCATGGATTCATCGTAACTCCATCGTCCCCTCTACTCTCCATCAAGTTATGAAGTATGTTGACGGATATGAAAAAGTCCGAACATTGATCGCTGAAAGATATCCGTTCAAGATGGTAGAGAACTACTTCACAGACTTCCTCCTGTACCAGGATTTTATGGAGACCGACAAGAATCCCCAGCTAGAGGAACTAGACTCTAGCAACGAAGCTGACGACGAAAAGCATACATCCTTCAGGACACCGTTAGGGGTGTATTTCTATACTGTGATGCCCTTCGAATTGAAGAATGCAGGGGCGATACACTAGAGAGCTATGAATGCAATTTTTCACGAGCATTTATGCAAAACAATGGATGCTACGTAGACGATATTGCATTGAAAAGTCGTGCCAAAGGCGATCACATAGCAGATCTGAAGACCGTATTCGATATCATGTGGGCGCATCAATTGAAGATGAATCCCACTAAGTCCTTCCTGGGGGTAGTCAGCGGTAAATTCCTTGGGTTTGTCATGACGTCCAAAGGAATCCACCTCGACCTAGAGAAAGTCCGCGGCATTCAAGCAATGCAACCTCCAAGGAACCTTAGAGAGCTTAGAGGATTGCAAGGGCGACTAGCCTATATCTGGAGGTTTATCTCAAATCTCTTAGGACGATGCCAATTGTTCACCAAATTGATGAAGCATGGTGTTTCATTTATCTGGGATAATGCTTGCCAATAAGCATTTGAGGAAATCAAGCGGTACCTTACACAACCACCAGTACTTACAACTCCGATGTCAGAAAAACCTTTCCTGATATACGTTCAAGCTATGGATCATTCTCTAGGGGCTTTACTAGCCTAGAATAATGATCAGGGACACGAGCAGGAAATTTATTACCTGAGTAAGATCATGATCGGAGTTGAACATCAATACAACCCGATCAAAAAAGAATGCTTGGCATTGGTGTTCGCCATCCGGAAGATGCGACACTACCTGGTTGACTAAACCATACACGTCATATCAAAAGTCAATCCTTTAAGATTGCTTATGATGAAGCCATCATCGCTGAATGGTCGATTAGCGAAATGGGCCATATTGCTCTCCCAATATGAGATGCAGTTCCTACCACAAAAAGCTGTGAAGGGGCTGGCAGTGGCAGACTTCTTAGCTGAACATCCAGATCCAAAAACGACCAAACTTTATGAAGATCTCCCTGATGAGATCGCTAAAGTTTGCATGACCCAGACAACTTTGAAGAACATGTATGGAAACTCTTCTTCGATGGCGCATCAAGAATGGGTCCTCAAGGAAATATCATAGTGAGAGTGGGGATAGTACTTGTCTTCCCATAGAACGACGTACTCCCTCATGCATTTTCATTAACTGAGCCATTTTCCAACAATGTAGCAGAATACTCTTGATCGGGATGCAAATCGCCGATGAGATTGGCGTTGAAAATCTCAAAGCATACAGTGATTCAAAGCTCATCGTTAATCAAGTCACGGGGAGTCCGAAGTCAGACAAGAAGACTTAGTACCCTATCACAACATAACCATCCATATGGCGGAGAAGTTTGGAAACTTCTACATTGATCATGTACCTCGTCGGCAAAATGCGCATGCAGATACACTGGCGTCGCTCGCCGCATCCTTGGCTCTTCCTGCCAGAGCAGGAGAAAAAGTACTCGTCTATAGACATGACTTGTACTGTCCGAAACTCGCCCTTAAAGATGTTCAAATTCCAACAGGAGACCTCCAAGTCAAAGAAGCTCTAGAGACTTCAGCAGGTCCAGAGCTCAGGGATTGGTGATTCCCATACATCAACTACGCATTGTATGACATACTGCCTGATGACCCTAAAGAGGCGGCTGCCATTAGAAGGAAAGTCCCCAAATTCTACTGTAATGTGATCACGAGAACACTATATCGCCGATCGCATGATGGAATCCTCCTCCGCTGCTTGTCACATAAAGAGGCACATGAAGCACTCAAAGAGGCTCATGACGGTATGTGTGGAGCTCACCAACCTGGTCCAAAACTTGGAGATCAACTCTGAAGACTTGGATATTATTGGCCAAAGATGTTCCCTGACACCATCGCTTACGCTAAGCGATGCCACGCTTGTCAGATTCATGGTGACTTTATTCATTAGTCACCAGGACATCTTCGTCCTATGATTAGTCGCTAATGTTGCATATTTAATATCATATGTCCATACTTATTATAGAATAAAAGCCTGCATTGTCCTAATTAATTGTTTGATTTATTTGCAGGCCCAATCTTTAAGGAGTTGAAGAGAAATGAGCCTAAAGCCCACCAAAATTTTGAATTAAATCAGAGTTAATTCGCACTAAGTAAATCAGGGCAAAATCAAGAGGTTGAAAACCGGTTGAGAAGAATCCTCTCAGAATCGATCGGTTAAAGCCAAGAATCCAAGGCCATTTCGTCTGAATCCTGGAATCAAATGAAGAAACAAACTGAAGATAAATGCAGAAGGATATCCCAGACTGACCCACCAACAGGGTGTGGCCATCTGGCCATACCCTGGCCGCGGAAACGTGGCAAAAGCCGCGTTTTCACGGCAAAGTTGGGGAGTTAGGGGGAGCGTTTGCTCCCCCGACCTCCCCGGGATCCTATAGATTGGGTTTTTGCCTATAAAAGGCTTGTACTTGCGCTGAAAATGGGACGAACATGCAGAGATAGGTTTAGACTAGTTTTCCATTTTGTAGTTCAGATTTTTCTTTTTATGTAACTTGTATGTAGCTTAGGTTAGATGATGATTCATGTAAGTAAGAGAGAGAGGCATATGTTGAGAGTGACACCGATGTACCCTCCTCCTTTCTTCCATAGTTTCAAGCAATAAAGGTAACAATTGTTTATGTTCTTCTCTACTTTCATTTTCTTTTGTTTTCGTTTTCCTCTTCTACTTTACCTCGTTTGTTTTTGTTGAGTTTACAAGTGAATTCCAAAGCACAAGTGCACCGATGTTATGAGAGTGCCACGATAGTTCATGAAGACGTTCTCCTCCTCAAAACGTATCACTTCATGCTTGTGTTAGACTTGATGATATAATGCGAATAGGGACTGAGCTCGAACTTATGATCTATGCGTTGAACGCCTCTAAAGTAAAGGTAGAACAAGCAAAGGTTTCCAAGTAAGTCATAAATCAATCTAGGTAAGTATTCTTCACTCTTCTTTCTTTCTTTTCTTTTATTTCTTAGTTTAGATCACCAACCACCTCTTCCAAATTATTCTCTTTCGACTCACTTGTACATAGTCGCTTTCTTTCGCCGTTTTCCAATTTTTCCACCTTCTTCATCTCTCACTTTCTTCTTAACTTTAACTATTACTTCTTTTTTTTTGTTAATTTAAGAAACAGAGAAGAACTATCGTTTTGTTTTCTTAACAATTTCAATACAAGAACGTAAACGCTTCTATCGTAAAACCCTCCTTGTGGATCACAACCCGTATAGCCACTTGCTATAGCGGTAAGAATTGAGCACTCGCACATCCTAATCTTAAGTTCTAAAATTCCGTTATTTTTGTGCAAGTTTACCTCAATCAAATTTTGGCGCCGTTGCCGGGGAGGGTACCAATGTTTTTATTGAAATCTGATTTTTTTGAAAATTTTTAGAACTAAACGAATTTTCTTCTCTGTTGCAGGTTACAGGGCAATCAAAGCAGGAAAAGAAGATTGCAGTAACACATAAGTGGTCTTGGGCCTCTGCTGTAGAAAGCAAAGACCAAGGGCCCTCTGATTTGCCGCGTTTGCGTGGCCAAAGCCGCGGATCCGCGGCAAAGAAGAGTTGACTACTAACAGGTTTTGTGCAGGGTTGCTTGCTTTGCAAAAACATAGCTTCCTGCAACTTTATTTCCTATATGCCATCACCATAACCTGCTAATAAACCAACAGTAAAAAGTTTGTTGAAAAAGTTAAAAAATTGATTAGATGTTTGCATCTTAGGCACGTGTCTTTTCAATTCCTTTACTTTACTGTTGAAGAGTGCTGGAGCAAGGTATGTACGCATTGTATCTAAAATAGGATTATCTCTTGGTTGATTTATATCGCGTTGAGTGCATCTTATTTATCTTGTACACTTGCACAAAAACTGATTTTAAGGGCACCACCCATTAACAAGATAAGGTGGGGATTTAATCACCCTTCCTTAGCCCAAAAATCAGAATCCAAGAACTCACTAACCCAAGCCTAACTTAAAATGAGTAGACGTTGGCCCTAGGGACATCTTGGACTCAATTAAGAGATTATCTTAAGGGGAAAAGGTGTTGGAATTTGACTCTTGCCAAATCAGTGTCTGGGAAAGGGATTAAGGGCCGAAAGCCCGAAGGTTGGTGGTTATTTAATTAAGGAACGTCTTTGACGGAAAACCTCCCACCAATCTTGCCCTGACCTGGCTGATTAGCTTGTGGTCAAAGTCTGCATTAGACCTCCCGCGGACAGTCTAATCAGTTAGGAGTCGTCTAGGTCATAGGTCTACCCTAACCTAGTTAGAATTTTTTCCTTTTATTGTTTGCTTCTTAGCTTGTTTTTTTTCTTTCTTTTTGTATTCAACTGTGTGATATGGCTTATAATAATAATTTTTTCAACTTTAATAATAATCCATATTACACACTGAGTTCATTTTCGGATATTACCAACCCGGCATATCAAGACTTTAACCAACCTAGTGTGCCGGATTGGTCTTATCCGAATCAATATAACCCATGTCCCCCATCTAATAACTATAATGTCCATAATAATTTCAACTCTTCACCGAGTCAGTGGGGATTCACCTCCCCCGAGCATAATTATCAACCAACTTGTCCTCCTTCTCCACCTAGTCCACAATATTTTCAAGATTCATACTCAGTTCCACCCGTCCAAAATAGGAAACCATCAATTTTGGAAAGGAGTATGCGTGAGTCCAAACAACAATCACAAAATCTGATGGACTCACAATTTCACTACCACTTCCAAAACAACTCTTCATCTTTTCAACAAGACAATGAACCCATCAACTATGAAAAGATGCTAGAAGCCATGACTCATGCTCAAAACACTCGTAATCGTGACATAGATATGATGGTCGAATCTCTACGTTCTCACCGTTGGACCAGTTCTGATGTCACTAACCATTCTGTTAGAGCCGAAGAGTCATGTAGTTTTGAAAATTAAGATTCCATTTCAGAACAACCATTTGAACTTGCCCAAACTCCAAATTTTGAAAAAGATATTGACAGTTTAGCAAGTTTTCCTTTTCCTGAAATAGAACTTGAAAATGAATATGATCCTGAACCCCAACTTAGTGATTCAATTCTACTTCCTGATTCGATTATGACTCCGGTATCTTCACCTGATTTCAATCTTTTCCCCGAGTCAATGTTGGATCATATGCCTATTCATCATGAAATTGAATCCCCCGTCTTTGAGGATCATATTGAACTTGACCAATTATACAATTTTGAAAGTCCTATTGACAAATTGGCAAGTTCTCAATTTTTTGATATTGAACTCAATGAGATATGTGACCTAGATTCTCAAATCTGTGATCCAGTTCAACTTTCTGAATCAATATTGACTCCTGTTGTGTTACCAAACTTGAGTAATATTTTAGAGTCAGTTTTGATTCCTCCACCTATCATTCCTGAACTGGAATCAGCCATATTAGGTCACATTCCATTGTTGGAAAATACATGTGGACTTGAGTTTCAACTTCTTGACTTGGACCCTATTCCTGAACCAATTTCGACTCTTGAACCTTTACTTGACTTAAGTTACCTTCCTGAGTCGGTATTAGTTCCTGTACTTCCTGAGTCCAAGTCAATCATTCTATCATTTCATACTCCTTTCTGGGACGAGGTGGTTGACAAATTTGACTCTGAAATCAATTATGGAATATGGAAATTAGATGGGGTTAAATATTTAATAAAGATGCTTTATGGATACATCTTTTTAATGGGTTATATTAGAGAAATTTATGGTGGGTTCCTCCGAGACCCAAGAAAAGTTGATTGGGCCGCGTTTCGTGGACCAATCAGACCACCACCGGAACCACCACCTTAAGGTAACATTTTCCTTCCCTTTCTTCTTTTTCATGCATCTATGCATTAATTCATACATTGAGGACAATGCATGAGATAGGTGTGGGCGAGGGTCTAACATAGCTTAGGTTTTCTTTTTTTTTTAAAAACTTTTTGAAAATAGAAATAATATTTTGACATATTTTTTGTAAGACATTAAGTTAATTTTAAGGAATAGGAAAATCTAAATTAGGATTTCTTATACTTGGTCAAAATAAGATTATTTGTTTGATTTTTAGGGTTAGGAAGATAATTTGTCAAAGTAATTTAGTCTTGATCTTTACCTTGATGAAATATGCACACTTCATACACTTACACACTTAGGGTTCAAAAACAATGATTCTTATGCCTTATAAAAAAATTATATATAAAAAAATAAATAAATAAACAAATCTAATTATTGATTAGCTAGGTGCTTTGGCCTAAGCAAGCCTTAGTATTTATGCGAAAGATAATTAGATAAGTTTGAAAAAAAAGAAAAAAAAAAAGATAAACAAATCTAATCATTGATTATCTAGGTGCTTTGGCCTAAGCAAGCCTTAGTATTTATGCGAAAGATGATTAGATAAGTTTAAAATATATATATATATATAAAATCCTTTGATTAAGCTGGGTATTTGTGCCTAATAAAGCATAAGTATTCACGCCTAAAAGTGGTTCATATAATAAAATCCTTAGTTTTGTGGCCTTATTTGCTCGAGTCCTTAAGTCCTTGGGGTGTCTTCTCACCCGGTGCCCTAAGACCGTTTGGTTTGGGAGTCATCGATTAAAGGCTCGTTACATGGGCAGATTAGAAAGCCTAATAGAACTAAGGAATAATACCACCAAAAAATATATATGTATAAATAAATAAGGCATAAGAGTTAGAGTTAATGAACCCTTAGTCAAAATTTTCACGATCACAAGGTACATATGACTTAGGGTAAAGTAATAGACTAGATGAGAAGTACAATTTAACTCCTTACCTTGATTGATAACAAATTTTTGAATAGAGACTAAGTTTAGGAATGAAAAATTCAGTCTTCCTATAACTTATAGATTGCTTAGATCTTACAATTATATTTCAAATATTTTTCTCCTTCAAAATGCTTTTCGAAAATACTAACTCTTTATTTCTTTTATGGATTTTGTGGGTGCAATCCGCTGAAAACCCTCACGAGACAAAACTCGTCCTCTAGGAGAAACCTAGAGGTTTAACGGCTTGTTGCACATGCTCAGTGCAATCGCGTGACCTGCGAAAGTGGTCTAATAATCTCTAGTATAGTTTAGTTGTTTTGCTCGAGGACGAGCAAAAGGTAGGTATGGGGGTGTGATTGGTCGCTAATGTTGCATATTTAATATCATTTGTCCATACTTATTATAAAATAAAAGCCTGCATTGTCCTAATTAATTGTTTGATTTATTTGCAGGCCCAATCTTTAAGGAGTTGAAGAGAAATGAGCCCAAAGCCCACCAAAATTCTGAATTAAATCAAAGTTAATTCGCACTCAGTAAATCAGGGCAAAATCAAGAGGTTGAAAATCGGTTGAGAAGAATCCTCTCAGAATCGATCGGTTAAAGCCAAGAATCCAAGGCCATTTCGTCAGAATCCTAGAATCAAACGAAGAAACAAACTGAAGATAAATGCAGAAGGATATCCCAGACTGACCCACCAACAGGGTGTGGCCATCTGGCCACACCCTGGCCGCGGAAACGCGGCAAAAGCCGCGTTTCCGCGGCAAAGTTGGGGAGTTAGGGGGAGCGTTTGCTCCCCCGCCCTCCCCGGGATCCTATAGATTGGGTTTTTGCCTATAAAAGGCCTGTACTTGCGCTGAAAATGGGACGAACATGCAGAGATAGGTTTAGACTAGTTTTCCATTTTGTAGTTTAGGTTTTTCTTTTTATGTAACTTGTATGTAGCTTAGGTTAGATGATGATTCATGTAAGTAAGAGAGAGAGGCATATGTTGAGAGTGACACCGATGTACCCTCCTCCTTTCTTCCATAGTTTCAAGCAATAAAGGTAACAATTATTTATGTTCTTCTTTACTTTCATTTTCTTTTATTTTCATTTTCCTCTTCTACTTTACCTCGTTTGTTTTTGTTGAGTTTACAAGTGAATTCCAAAGGACAAGTGCACCGATGTTATGAGAGTGCCAACGACAGTTCATGAAGACGTTCTCCTCCTCAAAATGTATCACTTCATGCTTGTGTTAGACTTGATGATATAATGCGAACAGGGACTGAGCTCGAGCTTATGATCTATGCGTTGAACGCCTCCAAAGTAAAGGTAGAACAAGCAAAGGTTTCCAAGTAAGTCATAAATCAATCTAGGTAAGTATTCTTCACTCTTCTTTCTTTTCTTTTATTTCTTAGTTTAGATCACCAACCACCTCTTCCAAATCATTCTCTTTCGACTCACTTGTACATAGTCGCTTTCTTTCACCGTTTTCTGATTTTTTTCCACCTTCTTCATCTCTCACTTTCTTCTTAACTTTAACTATTACTTCTTTTTCTTTTTGTTAATTTAAGAAACAGAGAAGAACTATCGTTTTGTTTTCTTAACGATTTCAATACAAGAACGTAAACGCTTCTATCGCAAAACCCTCCTTGTGGATCACGACCCGCATATCCACTTGCTATAGCGGTAAGAATTGAGCACTTGCACATCCTAATCTTAAGTTCTAAAATTCCATATTTTTTTGTGCAGGTTTACCTCAATCATCCTACGATCTTTTCCTGGCCATTTGAGATGTAGGGAATGGACGTGGTTTGTCCTATCTGCCCACCTTCATCCAAAAAACATCAGTTTATCTTAGCCATAACTGATTACTTCTCCAAGTGGGCAGATGTTATCCCTCTAAAGGAGGGGAAGACATCTGACGTGATCAAATTATATAAAACATCACATGATCTTCCGCTTCAGCGTGCCATAATAAATCGTATACGATAATGGGCCTCAGTTCGTCAGCTAAGCATTCCTGAGGTTCTGCAACAAGTTCAGAATCTAAAGTGTATCTTCAACGACATACTACCCCACCGCTAATGACCTTACAGAAGCTTTTAACAAAATCATTGGGAAGCTTCTTAAGAAGTTCGTCTCAAAAAGTCTACGCGACTGGGATGACAAATTAGGTGAATGTTTATGGGCTTATCGCACAACAGTGAGAACCCGAGTAAAGCTACACCGTTCTCTTAGGTACATGGGTGTGAAGCCGTACTCCCACTAGAAATCCTGATTCCATCTCTGCATGTTGCCTTAACCATGCAGATGATAGATGAGGAGAAGCATCGACTGCAACTCTAGGAGCTGGAAGCTTTGGACGATAAACACCTGCAATCTCAACAACAAATCGAGCTTTATCAGGCTTGAATTTTCAGAGCCTTTAACAAGAAAGCCAAGCAGCGAACTTTCAAGAAAGGCGACCTCGTCTTGGCTGTTAGAAGACCCATGGTGATGACACATAAGATAAAAGAAAAATTCTAACCCAAGTGGGATGGACCATTTGTGGTAGAGTCAGTCTACTCAAATGGAGTGCATTGCCTGATAAATCCAAAAGGCGATATACTTATGATGCTGATTAATGGCAAATTTTTGAAGAAATACTACCTTTGATCATGTTAACATTAAACATCTGATCATTGGGTCAAATGTGTATGCCGCTTGTATCAAATGTGTTCCCCTACGATGGAATTCTCGATCAACAACTATGTCTTGCTCAACACAACCATGATGGAGGCAGCATCGACGATCAAATATCGCCAGAGTTCTAATGAGCACCTAAGAAGCTGGTTAAGAGGAATGGTCATGTGAATAGCACTGGGGAACATGATCCAATCCTCGATAGAATTGAGTTGATGAAGGCAAACTAAATCAGTATTAGTTTTGTCACTCTTCTTTAGAGGCTATCAAAATCCGACGCCTCTGACGGCTAAGGATAGAGGAAAATGTTGGCTCTTAAGTCCAATATAAGTCTACGACAACTCATCATGCTGAGGGGAATAGCATGGCTAACCCAACTCAAACGGTACTTGGTAAAGGCATACCAAATCCGTTGATAGTTAAGGGTTTGCTAAAAATCCTCAGGGACTTGATCCCGTCTTCCCCTCCAAAATCCCTTACCAATTCCCTCCCATGGAATGGTAGGACCACAAAAATACCTGAGTCTATTTCCCCAGCGAAATAAGTACAGACTTGTCGCGTTAACAGTAAACCTCTGACAAGCCATTTTTCTTAATCCTCAATGAAGTTCGTCAAGTTAATATTACACCTCTGACAATTTATTCTATTTCCCCACCAAAGTCCCCTACCAATTCCCTCCCATGGAGTGGTAGGCCCGCAAACTTAATTACTGCTATGTTAACACTACACGAAAAGTCTCAATACTCCCCAGCGAGTACGAACTTTCACTTGTCGCTCCCTTACATAGAGTCACAAGTCTTCAAAATTGTCAAGTTAACACAACACCTCTGACAACCCAAACTTTACTTGCCAATTCTCCTCAATAGAATGGCAGGTCCTCAAAATTGCTCATATCACAAATCAACTTTTGTCATGTTAATATTACACCTCTGATAGATTACAGTTAAGTTTAATATCACATCTGTTTGGACACATATATTGCATAAACATTATTACATTTCTACATATATTCTGTAATAAATCATTACAAACTCACTTGTCTTAATGTCCTAATCCTTGCAGGGTGATAAAGAGAAGATATACATGAATCCTATCCAAACAAACCCAAAAATTCAAATCAAACAGGGATTGACTCAAATTCAAAGGATCAAGAGGCTATCTTATGTGAGGGTTAGATTTATCAGATAAGATAATACTATAAAATTCAAAAAAAATGAATTTTTGAAGACCCAATCAGTTTCATCGAGGATAAATGTATAGAGAGAAGATCAATAGATGAGATGAAGCAATTTAGATTCGGATTCAGACTGGTTATAGTTTAGCATTTTAATCATAACTTTCGCTATTAAAACTCAAATCTGATGATTCAAGATGATCTAAAAGAAGATTTAAAGGGCTATAACTCTGCTATTGATCACTGTTTTGAATTTGATTGAGGTTTCATCTGCACACAAAAATACAGAATTTAGAACTTAGAATAAAGAGTGTAAGTATTCAATACTACCTCAATAGCAAGTGGCTATGTGGGTCGTGTCCACAAGGAGGGACTAGCCATGGAAGCTTTTTTAGCAAGTACTCTTTTAAGTTACATTCAATGGTTTTCTTTGAATTCTTTAAAAGAAAAGAGAAAAATGGAGTTACAGTTAACTTAGGAAGAAGGTGGTAGATTGAGAAGATGGAGAAAATAGAAAAAAATAAATATACAAAGAAATTGAAAATAGTGATAAAAGAGTTGGCTGTTGACGGTGTTGGTAATCTAAACTAAAAAATTAAAAGAAAGAAAGCTAAAACCTAAAAAACTTACTTACCTCTTCGGCGCCTACTTACCTTTGACCCGTATCAATGATGTACCTCTGTCTGAAGGCGAGCGAAGTATAACTAATAGGATCTTCCCCATTCCTGATTTACACTATGAAATGAAGGGGCAAGCTACACTACCACAGAAATGGATATCCATCACTATAAGCCATTAATGGCACTTGCAAGGGTAAGGCAACTTCGAGGCTATCAGATTCATTTGCATCCACAAACACAGAAGAGGGAAGCAAATGAAAACAAGAATACAAAAGAAATGAAAACTTCGATTCGATTTAAATAATAATGAAAAAAGATCACTTACACCGGTGTCACCCTCAGTACAAGCTTGTTCTCATTCCTCCATAAAAGTCTCCTCTCCTCTCAGTTACATAAAGAAAATAAAAATTACATAAAAGAAAACAAAAAACCTAAGTTACAAACTACAGTATAACCTAAATTCTACTCTCTGCTTGGTCTTCCCTTTGCCTCTGATGTATGGAGTATTTATAGCATAGAAATGGATAAGGAAATGAGTTAAAAGATAGGGAGAGCTAGCTAATTCTGAATTTGAATCCTCCCCTTATCTCCAAACTTGATTTGATGTGGATATTCAGTTCTGATTTGCAGCTTATTGGCATGTTGATTGCTAAATATAACTTATCAAATGACAGAATTGAAAATAGTTATCAACTTAAGAAATGTATCCCTTTAAGTCTTCTTTCTGGATCATCTTGAATCATTAGATTTAAGTTTCGGTAGAAAAAGTTACGATTCAAATACTAAAATGTATCCAGTCAGAATTCGAGTCAAAATTGCTTATCTCATCCGTTAATCTTCTCTCTTTCCATTTATCCCTTTAGATTTGAATTTGGACTCTTTATTTGACGTTATCCTCGGTTGATCTTTAGCGAACCAAAATGAATTTATAGAAATCTAAATTTTATCGGTTTCTATTTGGTGTTATCTTTCTGATTTGCTCTGATCTTCAGCTGAGCATTTGCCCCAATCTTTAATTTGTTCTAACTAGATCTGGGATCATCCTCAGCTAACCAAATAGATCCAGTTAAATCTGATTTTAACTGGTATTTATTTGGTTTAATCCTCTTTCTCTTCATGGTTATCATTTGCAAAATAGACATTTAAGACAAGAAAATTAGCAGATTTATTACACGATACTGTAGAATTGTAATGAAAAGAATGCAAAATATGTGTACGATCACACCCCCACACCGATTAGTCTCTAATTTTGCATAATTTTTATCACATCTTCACATTTATTTCGTATAAAATTCTGCTAATAAAGCTTTGCTTGCTTGATTCTAGGTCCATGGTGTGCAATGAAGAAGAAGACCCTAAATCACCATTTAATTGGTGATTAAAAGCCTATATAATAGCCATTGACCTAGAAGAGCTGACTCATCAAAACCAGGGTGCAAAACCAGAAACCGGGACAGAAGCTGACAGGAGACAAACGGGACCGCGCGCGGCTCAAAGCGTCACGCGCGCGGCCACCGTATGTCCGCGAAAACGCGACCTGGGCCGCTTTTCCGCGGCCGTACGAGCGCGGCCGCGCCCGCGTTTTGGGCCAGGGTTTGCCCCTGGTCCCCCTCTTCCCTGGTGCCTATAAATACCCCCCTGGGATTTCAGAGTAGAGATATATAGAGTTTAGGGTAGTTTTTCATTCCATGTTATAGTTTAGTTTAGGTTAGGTTAGTTCTTCTTCTTCCTCCCTTGTATTTTCCATTTTTGTAGATCTTGTAATAGGGGGAGAGAGAGTGGTACATGCTTGGAATGCAAGAGTGCTTGTAATAAAAAGGTGACAATCTATGAAAGGTGCTCTCTTTACCTCTCTATGTTTTCTTCTCTAACTCTTTTTACATGTGTAGCTAACTTTTCTCTCATGGCAACTAACTACTAACGACCAACTAGTTTAACTTCTTATTTGATAATCCACATGAATCTAATAGCCTCGATTTGACCTTGCTCTTGCAAGAGCCATTGATTGATCATGATGATGGATCTAACTCTAACTTCCTAACCACTAACAAGCTAACATTACTTTACTCCATGCTTACTTTTAGTTTTGATGGTTTAAGTGCAGCTTGCACTTGTTTGTTGAGTTGGGTTATGATGAGTTACATATGGGTCATGCTTTGAATCGCTCTTGAACCAAGGACTAGTGATGGCCAATGATACATGTGAGGCAACTATCACTGAGAGGTTAGCGTGTGGTGGAGTCATTAGTGGTTAGTAGCCGTGAGTCTTCTTTCTTTTTCACTTTATTTTTGATATAAAAATAAAACCACAAATACCATTCTTTTCTATGTTTCCCACTTCTTCGTATTTCACCGTACTTCTCTTTTCATTCTTTGTTTTCTTTTTTTTTATTCCTTAAACTTTGAAGAACTTTTAAACACACGTGAATCAACCAGTAAAGCTTATATCGCCTCCCGTCCTTATGGATTTGACTCGTTTTAGCCTCTATGCTATAACGGAAGTATCGAGGAAGCCAAAGCACACACACTTTAAATATCGATTTCAAAATATAAACTTTTGTGCGCGGTTTCCCCCGATCAAATTCTCGATCAAATTTTGGCGTCGTTGCCGGGGATGGGAACGGTTTAATTTCACGTTTTTGTTAACTTTTCTTCTTTATTTTTTGGTGTGCAGGTTAAAGTTTTAGCATTGCAGAAGTCCACACTTGCTCAAGTGTGGTCAGGTAACTTCTTGTACATTCATATACTCTGCTGCTATTTTTGTTTATATTACTTGTACACTGTAAATAATATTAAGAAGTAAAATACAGAAATTGGATGCTTTAAAACGGCTTAGACATTTGCATCTAGGCACGTGTCAATCTTAATTTTGATATACTGTATTTTATTCTTGTGTTGTTGTGATATTGATAGGAGGTGTACATATTGTATTGCATATAGTTAGGACAAACACTTCAGTGATTTAATCGTTTTTTTTTTGTTTTCATTCTTATCTATATTGTACACTTGCACAAATTTAACTTAAGGGTAAAACCAAAACAACATAAGGTAGGGAAGTCATTACCCGCACTTAGCCCAAAAATCACCTCCCCACTCACACAACCTAAGCCTAATAAAAATTGCTAGACGTTGGCCCCTAGTGACATCTCAAACTCATTTAGGAGATTGACCTAAGGGAAAGTTGTTAGAATTTGACTCTTGCTAAATCGGTGTCTAAGGTTGGGGATTGAGAGGCGAAACAAAGAACGGTGGTTTGTCATAATTAGGCCCGTTGCTCCAGCACGGATACCTCCCACTGATCTTGCCCCTACCTGGCCGATTAACTCGTGGTAAGCTTCCGACATATACCCCCCGTGGACAGTCTAACCAGTTAGGAGTCGTCTAGGTCTAAGTCAACCCTAGCATAGGCTTGTTTTCCTTTTCTTTATTTTTGTATGTTTGTTTGTTTGTTTTTTTCTTTCTATAAATTGTGAAATGGATTTTAACAATAATAATTCTTTCAATCATGATATAAATCCATATTTCACTCTGACCTCATTTGACTCGGATAACTCCAACCCGGCTATATACAACATGAACCAACCATATATGCCGAGTTGGAATTATCCGACTCAATATGACCCATATCTCCAATCCTATAACCAAGATTTTCAAAATAATTTCAACTCTTCACAGAGTCAATGGGGATTCACCTCCCCCCGAGTCAAATTATCAACCACATTGTCCACCATTTCCATTCCCCGGTTCTTCTTCATATCCTCCTTTTCCTGAACCACCATTGAAGAAAAATCATCATTGCAAAGGACTTTGGAAGAAGCAATAGAGGCCCAAAAACAATTTGAAAATAATATGGCCTCATCATGTCCACAAAATTTCCAACATTCATATAGTTCTTTTCCAGAACCAATCAATGAAAAATCATTGTGGGAAAAACTATGAAATTTGTGTAAGAGACCGAGCGAATAATTCAACATTTGAATAAGTTCCCATGTCCATTAGATATTCATATGACTCAAGAATCTTGCCATTTTGGAAATCCAGCTTCAATTTCATCATACCAACCTGAACTTGACCAACATCCAATTCCTGATACTTTGGCAAGTTATCCATTTCCTAAAATTGAAGATGAATGTGAACCTGAGCTTCAAGTTAGCGATTCGAGTCCATTCCTTGAATTAATATCGACTCCTGTAGTGTTACCTGAAATAAGTGACGTTCTTGAGCCAGTTTTGATTCCATCATTCCTGAACTTGACTCGATCATTTCACCCATTCACATTCCTTCTGTGGACAAAAATCAAGATTCAATTTCATTACATCCATTTGAAATTGCCCAAAATCTTGAAAACCACCTTAACATTTTGTCAAGTTATCCTTTTTTCGAAATTAAACTTGAGCTTGAAAGTGATCCTGAACCTCAAGTTGGTCATTCCATTTCACTTTTTGATTCAATAATGACCCTGGTATCCTTACCAGATTTTTTCTCTATTCCGGAGTCAACATTGAATCATGTACCAATACACTGTGAAATGGAATCACCAATCTCTCATAATCACACTTCATTAATGGGGACAGTGTGTGAACATCAATTCTTTGGTTTGGACCCTATTTTTGAACCAATTTTGACTCTCATTGTTGACTCTCGACTTGATCTGAGTCAACTTTCTGAGTCAGTATCGGTTTTTGTTCCGTTCCATTTGAGTCCAAATCTATCATCTTCCAAAATCACACTTCATTGTTGGACAAGAATGTTGACAAAAATGACTCAGTAATTATTTTTAAAAATTGAAAATTAGATGGGGATAAATTTTTAAATAAGACCATTCAATCCATAATTCTTTTTTTGGGTCATGTTAGAGAGGTCATTGGTGGTTCCTTCAAGATCCACGATATCTTGATTGGGTAGCAATTCTTGGCCCAATCAGACCACCACCGGAACCACCATCATGAGGAATTTTCCTCCTCCCATTGTTTCATGTATATACACATTCACGATGCATTGAGGACAATGCTTGAGATAAGTGTGGGGAGGGTTTACTAACATAGTTAGTTTTACATTTTCTTTTTTTACACTTCTTTTTAATTAAAAAAATTATAAAAACTTTTTTCTTTTCTTTTTACAAAACTTTTTGAATTAAGAGAAATAGTTTTGATCCATTTTTAGAAAATTAAGATATCTTAGGAATTAGGAAGACCTAAAATTATGAATTTTTAAACGAAGTCAAAATAATAGATCTTGTTTAAATTTTAGGATAAGAAAGTAAGATTGAAAAGATAATTGATCTTGAATTTTTGCCTTAGAATTATGCACTCCACACTTACACAATTTTTGAGATTGAAACGAAGACTGAAAATCCCATAAAAATATTTTTTAAAAAATGATAAAAAATCACTTATTGAAGTTGGGTAATTATGCCTCAGGAAGCATGATTATTCACACCTAAAAAATGGTGGACAAAAATAAAATAATCCCCTTTAGTTTTGTGGCCTTGTTTACTCGAGTCCTTAAGTCCGAGGGATGTTTTCTCATCTGATACCCTAAGACCATCTGGTTTGGGAGTCACCGGCTAAAGGCTCACTACCCGGGTAAATAAGAAAGCCTAAGAAAATTAAGGAAGAAAAAGAAAAAATATATATATAATAATAATATATAAAACAAATGGCATGAAAGTTTGAGTCAATATCTCAAAAATCTTCACAGTCCACAAAGTGCATATTTTCTAAGAGTTTTATGAAAGATCAAAGAGTCAATTCAATTTTAAATTCTTACGTTTAATTTATAACAAGATTTTTTTTGCATTTTGACTTAGTTTAAGAAAGAACAATTTCTGGTTAACCTCTGACCTTGGATCACTTATATTTTGCAAAAAAAATACCTCAACACTTTTCTCTATTTTCAAAATGGTTTTCAAAAATACTAACATTTGATTTTTTCTTTATAGATTTTGTGGGTGTACTCCGTTGAAAACCCTCAGGAGAAAAATTCCTCCTCTAGGGGAAACTTAGAGGTTTAACGGCTTGTTGCACAAGCTCAGTGCAATCGCGTCACCTGCGAAAGTGGTGTAATAATTACTTAGTTTTTTGTTTTGCTCAGGACGAGCAAAAGATAAGTGTGGGGGTGTGATTAGTCTCTAATTTTGCATAATTTTTATCACATCTTCACATTTATTTCGTATAACATTCTGCTAATAAAGCTTTGCTTGCTTGATTCTAGGTCCATGGTGTGCAATGAAGAAGAAGACCCTAAATCACCATTTAATTGGTGATTAAAAGCCTATATCATAGCCATTGACCTAGAAGAGCTGATTCGTCAAAACCAGGGGTGCAAAACCAAAAATCGGGAGCAGAAGCTGAAGGTGACAGACGGGACCACGTGCGTCTCGAAGCGCCGCGCGCGCGGCCGCACGAGCGCGGCCGCGGCCGCATTTTGGGCCAGGGTTTGTCCCTTGGCCTCCCTCTTCCCGGTGCCTATAAATACCCCCCAGGGTTTAGAGCAGAGATATACAGAGTTTAGGGTAGTTTTTCATTCCATGTTGTAGTTTAGTTTAGGTTAGGTTAGTTCTTCTCTTCCTCTCTTGTATTTTCTATTTTTGTAGATCTTGTAATAGGAGAGAGAGTGGTACATGCTTGGAATACAAGAGTGCTTGTAAAAAAGGTGACAATCTAAGAAAGGTACTCTCTTTACCTCTCTATGTTTTCTTCTCTCTAACTTTTTTACATGTGTAGCTAACTTTTCTCTCATGGCAACTAACTACTAACCACCAACTAGTCTAACTTCTTATTTGATAATCCACATGAATCTAATAGCCTCGATTTGGCCTTGCTCTTGCAAGAGCCATTGATGGCTCATGATGATGGGTCTAACTCTAACTTCCTAACCACTAACAAGCTAACATTACTTTACTCCATGCTTACTTTTAGTTTTGATAGTTTAAGTGTAGCTTGCACTTGTTTGTTGAGTTGAGTTGTGATAAGTTACATATGGGTCATGCTTTGAATCGCTCTTAAACCAAGGACTAGTGATGGCCAATGATACATGTGAGGCAACTATCACTAAGAAGAGGTTAGCGTGTTGGTGGAGTCATTAGTGGTTAGTAGCCGTGAGTCTTCTTTCTTTTTCACTTTATTTTAGATATAAAAACAATACCACAAATACCATTCTTTTCTATGTTTCCCACTTCTTCGTATTTCACCGTACTTCTCTTTTCATTCTTTGTTCTTTTCTTTTCATTCTTTAAACTTTGAAGAACTTTTAACACACACGTGAATCAACCGGTAAAGCTTCTATCGCCTCCCGTCCTTGTGGATTCGACTCGTTTTAGCCTCTATGCTATAACGGAAATATCGAGGAAGCCAAAGCGCACACACTTTAAATATCGATTTCAAAACATACACTTTTCGTGCGCGATTTTCCCCCGATCACACACCTATCTTTTGCTCGTCCTCGAGCAAAACAACAAAACAAACCAAAGATTATTAGACCACTTTTGCAGGTTATGCGATTGCACTGAGCATGTGCAATAAGCCGTTAAACCACTAGGTTCTCCCTAGAGGATGAGTTTTGTCTCGTGAGGGTTTTCAGTGGATTACGCCCACAAAATGCATAAAGAAAGAGAAATAAAGTGTAAGCATTTTGAAAATACATTTTGAAAGTGAAAAATATTTGAAGTATTATTGTAAGAATTAAGTAAGCTATAAGTTATAGGAAAAATGAACTTTTCATTCTTAAGTTTAGTCTTAATTCAAAAACTTGTTATCAACAAAAGCATGGAGTCAAACTGTATTTCTCATCTAATTTATTATTTTACCCTAAGTCATATGCACTTTTGTGACCGTGAAATTCTGACTCTGGTTCTTTAACTCTAATTCTTATGCCTTATTATTTTTTCTCTTTTTAATTTTATTATTAATTTGGTGATATTATTTCTTAGTTTTATTAGGCTTTCTAATCTGCCCATGCAACAAGCCTTAATCGGTGAATCCCAAACCAAACGGTCTTAGGGCACTGGGTGAAAAAACACCCCAAGTACTTAAGGACTCGAGCAAATGGCCACAAAACTAAGAATTTTATTATATGAACCTCCTTTAGGCATGAATACTTATGCTTTATGAGGCACAAATGCCCAGCTTAATCAGAGGATTATATATATATATATATATATATATATATATATTATAAGACATAAGAATTTTTGTTTTTGAACCCTAAGTATGTAAGTGTATAAAACATGCATATATCATCAAGGTAAAAATCAAGACTAAATTACTTTTTCAAATTTTCTTCCTATCCTTGAAATCAAACGAATAATCTTATTTTGACCAAGTATAAGAAATTCTAATTATGATTCTCCGTTCCTTAAAATTGACTTAATTTCTTACAAAGAATATGTCAAAATATTGTTTCTATTTTCAAAAGTTTTTAAAAGTAAAGAAAATGTTAATAATTTTTAAAAAAAAAAAAGAAAACCTAAGTTATGTTAGAACCCTCCCCAACACCTATGACATGCATTGTCCTCAATGTATGAATTAATGCATAGATGCATGAAAAAGAAGAAAGGGAAGAAAAATATTACCTTATGGTGGTGGTTCCGGCGGTGATCTGATTGGGTCAAGCGTTGCTACCCATCAAGATAATATGGTGATTCACGGAACCCACCTTTATTGATCTCTTTTCTATTTACATATTTACAGTCCCCAATATGAATAGGATCATGAAAGATCTTATCAAGAAACTTACTTTCTTTACATGACCAGTCTTGAAAAATCATCACGGAGTCATCATGGTCTATACCTATATCCAACAAAAAAATGTGACTTGGTGGAATGGTTGACTTGGACTCAAGAATGATAGGTTCAGGAACCAATATTAACTCGGAAAAATCAACTTTGGGTTCGAGAGTTAGTTTTGGTTCAAGAGTTGAGTCCAAGTCTAAGAATTGAAATTCATATTCTTTTCCCATCAATGGAATGTGACTATCCAAAATTTGTGATTCTATTTCTGAATCTATGGGTACGGGAATAAATGTTAGCTTGGGAAATTTGTCCAAATTGGGTAAGAATACGGCAGTCAACATAGATTCGAAGATGGAAACTAAATCACAAAGTTGGGGATCGGGTTCACATTCATAATCAAGTTCAATCTCATTAAAATGAAAACTTGTCAATTCTTCAATGAGTTGATATTGGTCAAGTTCAAGGTTTTGGGTGAAATTGAATATTGGTCAAAATCTTCAAGATACCATGATTCTTGATTTTCATCAATATGGCTAGAAGTGTAGGGAATAGTCAAAGATTGGGTAAGGAGAGTTTCCTTATTCCTACGCATGTTTTTCAATCTACTAAGTCTTGCTTCTATCATATCGAGTGGATCATTTTGGTATTGAATCATGGTTTCCATACCCTTTTCTAAGTTGACATGTTCTTGAAAATAGAGTAAGGATCTGTGATTTGAAAATTTTGACGGCACTTTGATGTTGGCCCGGAGGCCTTCCTCTCTAGTTTTGATGATGATTAACTCATGTAGTTATGTTTACTAATAATCTTGTGATTTTAGTTACAGATCATTGATCAAGATATTAGTTGGTGATTGCTTCAAAAAAAGGAGTTTGGAAGCTTTCACATGGTGATTCCAGTGCCCGAGCATCAAGATCATACCTTTGCACTCGGTGGATCACGTTTGGGATCGAGTCAGCTTGAAGATGAAGATCATCAAGAAGACTTAGGTATCCTAGTTTAGTTTAGTGTGTTTTAGATCCATTTGTAAAGCTTAGAATAGTTGATATGCTCAAGTGCACAACACACACATTTTATGGATTTTGGTTTTCATGAATAGTTTAGATCAAAACAAGTTTAAATGGTTTTTATATATATTAGATGTGTTCGATATACATACATGCTTCACATCTTAGACAAACTTATTTTGATATGCCTATTCATGAGTTTTAGGAAAAATCAGATTTCTTATTGAAAAATCTAAGTTTGATAAAATACAAGTTTTGGTTTTGGTAAAAATGATAAAACACAAAAATGGCTTCATATGCTTGATATTTGAGTTGAAATGTTTATCATAAGTTTATATATCAATGCAAAATGATAAAACTATTTTGGGTATTTTTACAAGGCTTAAAAGATTTATTAAAATATTTTTAACAAGTGTTTCTGACCCAGGACAGTGGCTGACAGGCCAGGTCAGCCGACCGCACGGTCGACCGTACCAAGGGCCGGTCGACCTTGCGATCGACCGACGTGCACAGCCTTGTGCACGTCTGGCAGCACAGTGGGCCGGCCGACCGAGCGGTCGACCGGACCAGAGAGCTCTGCTCTCTGTATCTGGGCGGTCGGCCGGACGGTCGACCGGATTGCCCCAACAGTCATATTTCTGACCGTTGGCGGTCGGCCGGCCGGCCGATCGCAAGGCTGTCAGGCTGCCAGATCAGCCTAACGGCTAGTTTTTTGTTTGGCCTATATAAACCCCATTTCTTTGGGATTTTGGCTAAGATTTTTAGAGCTAAAATTTCCTGATACCTTCAGTGTTTTAAACAAGTTTTCAAAATAGTTTTTGTGCCAAAAAGCTTCATTCATTTGTTTTAAGTGTTTTGTTATTTCAAAGAAAATAGTTTTTGGGAATTGCTTCTTGATCTAAAATTCTATATCTATTTGGTATTTTTCCCAAGAGTTTTTTTTGATCAAAACACTTGTTTTTCCACACTTGAGCTATCTTCTATCCTAATCTATTTAGGATCTTGTTTTGTGAAAAAAGAGAAAAGAGAGATTGTTGTGGTTGAAAGATACCACCAAGTTGTAAACCCTTTTCATTGTTGGGTGCTCCCTCTTTGGTAGAGGTTGAGGCTTGTGGTTTACTCCCTCTAGTGAGAGGTGGAGTTTGTTGTTGTTTGCTCCCTCTATTGAGAGGTGGAGTTGGTGTTTGTAACCCTCTTCGGTAGAGGTGTTGGTTGTTGTTTGGCTACGGGCCTACCCTCGGTTGTGAGGCGGGTTTGAGAGAGGAGTTCAGTACTCCCTTGTTGTAACAAATCCTCCTCGGTGGAGGTTCCCTGTAACGCCCCGATCCTGGCGGATACGGAGACATTACTGCAACGTATATACGCAAGTCAGAAGTACCTTCACGTATATACGCTAAGCATCAGTACAGGCAAGAATCAGAGTACGGAAGCAAGTGGTGCATTATACATTCCAACACATGAGTACAATTACAAAGTTATCACCAGAGGTGATCCAATATTACATGAATATTACATCACTGATGCGCAATTGCGGGAATACAAGGAAATGTACAAGTATGAACAGTATAAAGGCACTCACGAGTTTATAAAAGGGAAACTCGAGAGGCGAACAAGGGGGCCTGGAAGGATAGAGCTCTGAACGGTCTGCTGGAGATCCACGCTACCGCTGCGCCACTCTGATCAGCAACTGGGAGAATCCACACGCTCCAAGCTCCAAGACCTGGACATGAGGATCCAGGGGAGTCAAATGATACTCCCCAGGCGAGTGGTGCCAATGCCAAGTGGCGAAGCAGGATGAGCACAAGTGTGCATATAACCAATGATATCAAGTAGGAAGTACTCATGATATGATCGGATAAGAACAGGAGACAGGTAGGTTAGAATACAGGTAGAGAGCAGGTATGAACAGGTATAACATAATCATCATAAAACAGGAAATCCGATATAAAACCTGATTACGAGCAAAACCGATTGTACAAGCTTAGGTCACGGCCTCATGAGACTAGTACATCGAAGGAATAATCCAAACAAGGAAACCCTCATATATATACCTTTATCTCATATCATCGTAATCCAAGCACATACAACGGAGTTACAAAGTGGTCATAACAGGAACACATAACAGGCATAACAGGAATAACAGGAATCTTAACAGAATCATAACGGGCATAAGAGGAGTACATGTGTAATCGGTAAAACCGAGTAAAGCTGAGGACGAGCAAATCTGATTGTATGGTTTCAGATCACGGCTCCATGAGACTAGTACATCGAAGGAATAATCCAAACAAGGAAACCCTCATCTATACCTTCATCTCATGTCACCATAATCCAAGCGCATACAACCCGACTGCACTCAGGGCATGACAAGATAATGAACAGGAGGCAGGTGGATACAAGGGATAAAGCAGAGTATGTGCAGTTAATAAGATAATACTCATAAAGCCGAAAATCCGAAGTAAAATCCAGGACAAGCAAAAATATGGTAAGGCATATCACAGATTCATAGCCGTTTAAGTTGCAGGCTTCAGTATGCGTCCCATTCCACATACCTCTACTTACAACTTAAAGAGCCTGTTATTATCTTGACACTTATTATTACTCGTCTTACCTTGATATCTAGCTATGTGAACTAGCGTCCCAGCACACATAGATCCATATCCGAGTAAAGCAAGATTGTTATTGGAAACCAGCGGGGGTATCAACGAACTATGTTTACAGTGGGTCCCGTACATGCCCGGGACCACGACCCAGGATGTTCCGTTGCTTGGTGACGGAACCAGCCGCAAGGCCTACAGGAGGGACTTATGTATGCCCTTTATCATGATGGTACCAGGAAGTAGGGAGCCAGCTCTCCCCTCGGTCCCCTGGAGGCCCACAGGTCAGACCGGAAGTTTAGTTGCACAACATGCCTAATACCACTGTAAACACGAACACATATTGATAGCCGCATGTTTCCCCGACCCGATGCAAGTTGGTCCTTTTTAGGATTTATTAGGTAATTATCAATTACGGGAATAACATGAGCAGGATATGATCAGGAATTCAGGAGTTCAGGTCACTGTATATAATACAGGATAACAGGTCACTGTACATAGTACAGGATAACAGGTCACTGATCATGATATAGGATAACAAGGCAAGGTTCCCGTAAAGGTGATAATCACAAGTCAAGTATATCATGCTGGGTGTCAAGTGATAGCATGACAGGATGATGATATTTAGCAAGTAACAAGTCATGTCAAGAGATTGATAATAGTCTGGTGGCAAGTCATGGCAAGAGATTGATAATAGTCTGGTGGCAATTCATGGCAAGAGATTGATAATAGTCTGGTGGCAAGTCATGGCAAGAGATTGATAATAGTCTGGTGGCAATTCATGGCAAGAGATTGATAATAGTCTGGTGGCAAGTCATGTCATAACAAGAGGGTCTTGCCAAATAGTAGCATGTCAGGTGGTAGATGATAACAATTCAGTTGCCAAGTGATATACATGTGTTAAATAGTAGCATGCAATTGACAGGTATGAAGTAATGGCATGGTAAGTGTTATCATATCAGGTAGACACATGGCATGAGAGAAAGTAGTAAGCATATCACAAGCATGGTACATGTACAAGAATGAAACTACCCTAATACAAGCAGTTGCAGGGCAATACATAAACATGGAAATATGAAGTTATTGGCACTTGGCCACCCAATACAAAAACATGGAAATATGAAGTGAAATACTTATCGACCCGACGAAACGGGGAAACTCAAATGGAGGCGAGAGCGAGAACACTCGCCGAAATAAGAAAGTCCAGAAGAAAGCGAGAACACTCGCCTAAATCACCAGAATGCTGAAAGGTCCGAAATCCATGGAACTCGGGACGCGCCATAAAATATGATATAAATATGTAGAGTGAAGAGGAGAGAGAGAGAGAGAAGGGAAGATGATGTTTGTCAAGTGACAAGTCAAGCAATACCAATATTATGATGTAAGTCTCGAGGATAAGGTTCATATTTAAGAAAAGGATTAACCACAGCAAACAGTCAAGATTAGTCGACTAGGGAGATATAGTAGTCGACTTATAAAGGAGTTAGTCGACTATAGATAAGGGACAAGTCGACTAGTAAGGCTGCGTTGGGAGAACTGCGTTTCAGGAAGAAAGTTAGTCGACTAGAAAGAAATGGTTAGTGATAGGTAGCGAAAAATGCATAATTGTCATCATATATACCATCACATTTGCACGTTTATTCATATTATAATGCACATTTATTAATATTTCTTATTTAATATGTGCAGGCCTCAAATTATCAATTTAATAAAGAATAAAGCTTAAAGAGCCCAAAAGCCCAGATCCAAGCCCATGTTTGAAGCCCAGGTGAAAAAGCGCAAATACAAAGAGTCAAAATGCAAATACAAGGGCTAAAAGTTGCAAATATCAGAGATTAGGGAAGGATAGACTTCTATCCAACTCTAAACACCTGCAGGATGAGGATAAAAGGCAAGATAAGAAGGAAATTCGTGGGAAGAAGATTTGAAGAAATCTGGATTAAGGATAACTTGATTACTAAGTTATCTCGAAAATCCAGATTAAAAGGCCAGGATCACACTTCTAGAAGCAGGTGCCCACATGGACGGACCAGGAGAGGCCACGCGCCAAAGCGCGCGGCCAGAAGCCACCAAAGAGCCGCGGACGCGCGGCAGGGCGCGGCAATTTGATTATCCCTGTACCAGATTTCGTAGGGGAGTTCGACTGGGACTCTGATTCCTCTGCACCTATAAATCCCCTGCAGTGCAACGTACAGGGCATGCAGAGACGATTAGGGTTTTCTTTAGCCACTTTTATTCAAAATTGTAATTTTTATTTCATGCTATTTGTGGAGAAGAAGGAGACGATTGTGTAACCGGAGATTCAACGAAATAAAGGTCACTCTTTTGTTCTCTTTTAATTTCTGCAACTTTACTTTATTTCTTTTGTGATCTCTCTTTGTTTTAATCTGTGATCTCTTCTTGTTTCGTTTTTCTTTTCCTTGCAATCTTTCTCATAAAAAAATAATAAAAAAAATAAATAATTTGAAAAGAAAAAAAATAATGAAGAACTAAATCTCTCTAGTGGTTTGCTGAGACTCTTGAAGCAACCCTAGAGCAGTTAAGCCTAGATCTGATTAAGGAACATCAATCGAAACCCTAGGTATTAAAAACAACTTTTCTTGAAGATTAAACAAATACCTAGAATTCCTAATATAGGTTGCATATTAAAAAGACCTCTCATGACTTCAAACTTAAGAACTAGGACGGTATAAATTTAAGATTCGTCTTTTATTAGGCTGTACTTAGATGTTAGGATGAACCATAGTTTGGCTTTTAATAATGTAACTTTGCTAGAAGTCTAGTATTGATTTTTTCTTGCTTGAATTATTTGTAATGACCTAGGGTGAATCATATCAATCTTAAGATGAAGATCAAGCTCCTTACTTGCAATAGGGTTGTGGTAGAAGATCAGCAAAACCACGTCTTTAATCTCATATTTTCATCACCAATCTAATCTCTCTTTTCTTACTTGAAGCATACAGAGGAATCGAGTCGAAAAGCTTTCATCGCATCCTTCCCTGAGGATCACGACCCGCTTGAGCCCTTGCTACAGCGGATTCGCATTGAGACTAAGAATTCTGAACTTTATTTCAATCTATAAAATCTCAAACAAATTTTGGCGCCGTTGCCGGGGAAGGAACGGCACGATTTCCTCGTTCTAACCATTCTTTCTTTTCTGTTGCAGGTATAGAGAACAGGAAACAAAAACAGAGCAGCAGAAAGCACATATAGCTATCCAGTGCCTCTGCCTCGAAGGCAGAGCACCTGGACCTACAACTTTGCCGCAGAAACGCGGCAAAAGCCCGAAATCCGCGGCAATTGTAGTGGACTACTAATCCAGTTTTCTGCAGGTTGCTCTGCAGTGCAAAATTCTAAATTCTTCTGTGATTATTTTTCTCTGTGATCACTCTGCAACTGCTAATAATAACATTAACCCATTTGTTGAAATAAAAAAAAATTTTAGACTCTTGCATTTAGGGCACGTGTCTATTTACATTTTTTTTAATTCTGTTGAAGAGTGCTGGCGACAAGGTACGTTTGCATAGCATATAGATTAGAAAACACTCTTGGTTGTTTACTGCTTTCTTGAGTGATTACTTTTCTACCGCTTTACACGTACACTAATTCATCTTAGGGCATAACCCATAAGCAAGATAAGGTGGGGATTTCATCACCCTTCCTTGGCCCACAAATCATATCCGTCACACTCACAACCCTAACCTTAAGTAAAATTTGATTAGACGTTGGCCCTAGGTTAACTCGGACTCAATAGGAGATTGACGAAGGAGGAAAATTGTTCGAAATTAACTCTTGTCAAATCGGTGTCTAGGCAGGGGATTGAGGGCCGAAAGCTCGAAGAACGGTGGTTATTTAATTAAGGAACGTCTCTGACGGAAAACCTCCCACCGGTCTTGCCACCTACCTGGCCGATTAGCTTGTGGTTAACGTCGACAGTAGACCTCCTAAGGACAGTCTAAAGTTAGGAGTCGTCTAGGTCAAGGCTTACCTTAGATTAGGACTTTTGATTGTTTTTCTTTTTTTGATTGATTGGGTGAACTTGTTTGCTGATTGTGCATGACCGCTTGTCGAGAGACCCACTACATCCAGGCTAACTAGAACTAGTTCACCAACCGAGCTCAAGCCCGACTCACACATGGCACAACCACAGTCACTCCAAGATAGGTTCTATCCTATTAGAACCTCTCTTCCTTCTTGCATCCAGCTCACTATCGAAAGTGTGACCCATATGAACTCAAGCCACAATACATCAATACTCTTCCAAATTTCATGGACTTGAATCTGAGGATGCATACTTCTTCATAAGGGAATTTGAAGAAGTATGTCAAATGATGAATATACCTAAGTTAGGAGACGATGCTATCAAACTTAGGTTTATCCCCTTTGCTTTGAAGGATTTAGCAAAGAAATGGCTCTACAGTCTAGAGGCCGGTTCAATATCTTCTTGGGATAATTTCATTAAGGCCTTCTTAAAGAAATTTTATCCCTTTCACAAGACTGCACTGATTAGGAAGAATATCCTCCAGTTTAAGCAAACAGCCAATGAACCTTTTTGGAAATACTTCGAGCGTTTTAAGGATCTCCTTGCCCAATGTCCTCACCATGGGATAGAGAAATGGCGACTTTGCCAAGTTCTCTATGATGGATTAGATTATTCTACTAAAATACTGTTAGAATCCATGTGTCAAGGAGGATTTCTGCAAAAGAATGAAGATGAAGGATGGACACTGTTTGAGGAATTAGCTGAAAAATCCATCCAATGGGACCCTACTCCTGAAAAATCTAGGACTAATGACCCTACTTCTTCTAAAGGAGGTATCCATTCCATTGAGGCCAACGTAGCAACCGATGCTTAAGTTAGCTGCTGTTATGCGTAGACTAGAGGCTCTTGAAACGAAAGAGCCAGTCTCTGTGAACCAAGTCAGCCCAACATCTTCGGCGGGCTGTACTTATTGTCAAGATATGAACCATGTGTTCGAGGAATGTCCTGTTTTCATCGCGCATCAAAGCTTGCCCGAACATATGAGTGCGGCTTCACAAGGCCCGCCAACAATCCTTATGCACCCACCTACAATCCCGGTTGGAGAAACCATCCAATTTTTCAGGGGGCCCAAGCAACAATGATCAAGTGAGGCCCAAATTCTCCAACAACTTCCAAAATCCGCCTTATCAACAAAATTTCCCTAGTCAAAATCCTCCACCGTCTTTCCAAAATTCACAAATGGAGACAAGACTTTCAAATTTGGAAAGAAAGGTGGATACCTAGTGAAAAGCCAAGACACGCTGGCTCAAGTCCTAAGTAGGATAGAGCTCCAATTGAACCCAAGAGAGACAGAGGGGTACCCTACCGAGTCAACCATTGCCAAATCCTAGGAATCCTAGGCCAGCCAATGAGGCTCAAGACCCAAATCAGTGTCACATGGTTCATACACTCAGATCTGGGAAACAAGTTGATAATCAAGTATCTATGCCATCGGATCCATCTCAGCCATCCATTCCATCTAACTCCACTTCCATTCCATCTAGCTCCACTCCTTCTCCATCCAGTCCCAAGGAAACTGAAGCTGAAAAGTCAGCAGATCAGTTGCACCAGCCTATAGCTCCATTTCCAAATAGGCTTAGAAGCAACAACAATGCACACATGGAGAAGAATTATTAGAGGTGTTCAATCAAGTTAGGCTCAACATTCCACTTCTTGATGCAATCCAACAGGTCCCTAGTTATGTCAATTCATTAAGGACATGTGCACCAAGAAAAGAAAGACTAATGTGCCTAAGAAGGTTTTCTAGCCACTAACATTAGTGAGCTACTGTCCAACCAGATCCCTATCAAGTATAAGGACCCAGGTTGCCCCACCATTTCTTGCACCATAGGTCGAGCCGAAATCAATCGAGCACTCCTCGATTTAGGAGCCAGCATCAATTTGCTCCCTTTCTCCGTGTATCAACAACTTGGATTAGGTGAACTCAACCCGACCCAAGTTACTATTCAGTTGGCTGACCGCTCTATCAAAGTTCCAAAGGGAGAGATCAATGACGTTCTCATACGGGTTGGAGAATTCATTTACCCGGTAGATTTCATTGTCTTAGAGACACAACCTGTGTCTAATCCTAGGTCCCAAACTCCCGTTATCTTAGGAAGACCGTTCCTAGCAACCGCTAATGCAATTTAAATTGTAGAAACGGTTTCATGAGACTGACTTTTGGGGATATGACCAAGGAAGTCAATGTTTTCAACCTAGGTAAGCATCCCTACGATGTGACCGACCAACCCTTTGAGGTTAACTCCATTGAGAACATGACGAGTGAGCATAATGATGAGATCATATTTGAGTCAGAGGAAGAGGAAGAGTTAGAAACAAGTCTTGATGAGATCGAATGGGAATCAAATCTGAGTTCTATAGAGATGGGAGATTCTAACTTAACTCCTCCACCCATCGAGCCAACTCCTTCTTTGGAGTTAAAAGCCTTGCCCAAACATCTTAAGTACGCCTACCTAGGTGAACAAGAGACGTTACCAGTCATAGTTGCATCTAATTTGACCAATAGGCAAGAGGGAGGACTGCTGGCAACCCTTAGGAGACATAGGGAAGCCATTGGTTGGACTATGGCAGATATCAAGGGACTGAGCCCTACGATAGTCCCAGCATCGTATCCATCTAGAGGAAGGGGTTAGACCGAAGAGGGATCCACAGCGTAGGCTAAACCCACTCATGCAGGAGGCTGTACACGCTGAAATAGTGAAACTGTTAGATAATGGGATCAGTTATCCATTTCCGATAGCGAATGGGTTAGCCCAATGCATGTGGTCCCTAAGAAGTCTAGTTTTACTGTGGTAGAGAACGACAAGCATGAGTTAGTGCAAACACGATTGCCTACCAAGGTGAGAGTATGCATAGACTACCGCAAGTTGAACGCAGCCACTAGGAAAGATCATTTTCCCCTCCCTTTCATTGACCAAATGTTGGAAAGATTAGCAGGTCATGAGTATTACTGCTTTTTGGACGGTTATTCAGGGTATAACCAAATTCCTATAGCGCCGGAGGATCAAGAGAAGACAACGTTCACGTGTCCATTTGGGACATTTGCCTACCGTCGAATGCCTTTCAGCTTGTGCAATGCCCCCGCCACATTCCAACGTTGTATGTTAAGCCTGTTTTCTGATATGGTTGAGCGTTTTTAGAAATTTTCATGGACGACTTCTCCGTCTATGGAAATTCTTTGACCAGTGTCTCCATCACTTGGAGCTAGTGCTGAGTAGGTGCACCAAAAAGAACTTGACCCTAAATTGGGAAAAGTGTCACTTCATGGTGCAACATGGGATTGTCCTAGGTCACGAGATATCTAGGGAGGGATTAAGGTAGACAAGGCCAAGGTTGAGATCATAGCAAGACTTCCACTTCCGCGATGCGTGAAGGACATTCGGTCTTTCTTAGGACACGCCGGATTTTATCGTAGGTTCATTAAGGACTTTAGCAAAATTGCTAGACCCCTAACAAACCTTCTAGCTAAAGACGTGTCCTTCATCTTTGATGATAGGTGCCATAGTGCATGGGAGAAATGAAAATGGAGCTTATCTCTGCTCCTATCATCTCACCTCCGGACTGGTCCAAGCCTTTTGAGATCATGTGCGATGCCTCAGATTTTGCGATAGGTGCTGTCTTAGGACAGCGTAAGGACAGCAAGCAACACGTGATCTATTATTCGAGTAGGACGCTCAATGACGCCCAAATGAACTATACTACAACCGAGAAGGAATTCTTGGCAGTAGTGTTCGCTTTGGAGAAATTCCGCCCATACCTACTTGGGACCAAGACCACGATTTTCACCGACCATTCTGCTCTTCGATACCTTATGCTTAAAAAAGATGCGAAGGCCCGACTCATTCGTTGGATCCTTCTCCTTCAAGAATTCGATCTCGAAATTCGAGATAAAAAAGGTGTCGAAAATGTCGTAGCTGACCATCTCTCTCGTGTGCCAAACGCACCTTCTGACGAGCTGCCATCAATGACAGTTTTCCCGATGAGCAACTTCTAGCCATCTCTAAGGAGCCATGGTTTGCTGACATAGTAAATTACATAGTCACAAACCAAACACCACCTAGTTGGTCTAAACAGGAT
>JAVJIF010026711.1:0-61633 GCA_038442645.1 Agave tequilana | reverse complement strand
GTCGCAAGTCGTAAGTTGTAAAATGAGAATGGAAAAAGTGAACTGTAGCAGTGAAAATATATTGTGTTTTACGGTGTTTGGTTGATAAAATGATGTGTAAATGGAAAAGTATATTGTGTTTTACGGTGTTTGGTTGGTAAAGTGAAAGTGTAAATGGTAAAGTATTTTGTGTTTTACGGTGTTTGGTTGGTAATGTAAAAGTGAAAGTGGAAAAGTTGACCACAAAATTAACTGTAGCAGAGATTTAAATATTATAAATACTATTAAATTAAATCTAATATTGCAAATTAAATTGTATTAATAAATTTGAGATAAAAAATGAATAATCTTAATATTTTATTTATAATAATAATATTAATAAAATATTAGTATAAATAGTAAAATATTACTAAAATATTAATTAAATAAATGATATAAAATTTTAAGAAAATCTAAAGAACATTAATAAAATTTTTAAGAATACTAATAAAATATAAATATTAAAAAATGTTAAAAGAAATAAAATATAGTAAAAATATAGTAATAATATTAAAAATACTTGAAAATTATTATAGTAAAATTTTATTATAATATTATTGTAATATTATAGAAATATAAAATTAACAAAGTAAAATATAATTATAATTTAATAATAAATTATCATTATAGTATTATTATACTGAATTATTATTACAATATTAACATAATAAAATATTAATATAATAATAAAAATATTATGATATTAATAAAGTATTTTTATATTAAAAATTAAATAACTAAATATATAGTAATTTTATATTAAAGTATAATATGTTATATTAATAAAATATTTACTCTAAATAAAATAATAAAAAATGGAATAAGTATTAATAAAATAATAAAATATTAAATAAAATATTAAATAAAAATAGTAAATTAAAATAGTAAAAATTAAATATTAAAACAATATTAAAAACAATAAAAAATTAAAGATTAAAAATATAAAATAATTAAATACTTAAATAAGAAATTGAACACTATTTAAAATATTAAATTATATATGATTATCAAGTAACTGTTTTGAATTGGTGTACTACAAGTGAAAGTTACATGACCACAAAATTAACTGTAGCAACTGCAAGTGAGAAAATATGAGTGTAAAAGTGAGAATTAAATGACCACAAATTTAACTGTAGCAACTGCAAGTGAGAAAATATGAGTGTAAAAGTGAGAATTAAATGACCACAAATTTAACTGTAGCAACTGTAAGTTGGAAAAGTTTTTGCATTTTGCAAATGGAAACAAACAAGTGAAAAGTGTAAAGTTGCAAAACTTTTTACATTTTGCAAAGTTTTGCAACCAACCAAACAGCCCCTATAACACATGCTCACCAGAAAACTTTTAAGCTCGGAAGCTCACAATTGAATATTACCAAGTATAATTATCGAACAAGACCAATAGAAGATTTTGTTAGATCCTAAAGGAGGATGAATAGGGTCAAGAATAATAAAAAACTAATAACTGAAAATACTTGAATACTGTGAGCACTTGAAGGATCCTTGTTTGCTGGTAGGATCAGGAAATGAACTACAAATGAGATGGTAAAATCAACAGATCAGTATAAAGCAGTATATTGTAATAGATAAAAATAAGCAACAGTAAAAGCAATAGAGAGATTAATACAATAATTTTTGTGTGGTTTGAAAAATTTTCCTGCATCACCAGCTAGATGTCTCCTCTCTAAGATTTTCAACTCCGCTGTAAAGCTTCTTATCGAAGTAAGAATTATAACCATCAAGACTCTACCTTGAACTTGAATTTTCTAACCACTAAGATATTACCCGATCTTGGATTTCACCAAGCCTCTTCCTGAGCTTGAATTTACACAACTCTTCTTTGAGGAAAGAATAAAAGATCACAATAGAGTTTTTCTCTAACACAATAATAAGAACCAATATTAGCACAATGAACAAATCAAAATAGATTTTACAAATGGAGACTCTATATAATCAAATAGTTCTACTTATTATCAACAATAAATTGGCATGTGCGGGTTTCAATCAATAATCAAAAGAATATGAATAGAATGAGAAATCAATAGAACCAAGTTTCTCAAATAAATAGACAGTAAAATGAAGCTCTAAAAATCTCTTGTATTGAGTGCTTGAGGCTCTTTTGAGATGAGAGTTGTTGAAGAGAATTGAATGTGAGTGAATGGTCAACAACTCTTACTTGAAGAATTGAGAATCTGAAAGTTTAAGCTCTTGAGGAAAATTGTTTTCTCTATAAAAATTTTATGACTGAATTCTTGTTATGAGAAGTAAATGCTCAGTGGTTTATATGAAGCAAGACAGCAAAGGAGAGGAGATTAGTCCGTTAGAGAGAGAGGGAAACAATTCTTCCCATTGAAGCATTTAATGTGCCCAGAGAGAAGGATTTTATCAGCTAAGCAAAAGATATGAGCATTAAATATTTGAGCCACAGTTTATGAAGAGAAAGGAACCATGGAGGCCAGATAGATGGAAGGGAGAGAAAAATTTTCTCCAAATATATACCCAACGATCTTAAAACTCAGATGTAATGAAGTGACAGTAATAGGCTCTGCAAATAGTAGTCAACAGCCGATGTAGAAAGAAAGAGAGGGATATATTGATACAAATAAGATGTCTCTCATGTGCAACTTGCAATAGGGTACAGTCCACTTGTGAATAGATAAGACTTAAAGTATGATGGACACAAGAAAATACTCCCTAAGTGGTACTAGATTGAAATCACCTAGAGGGGAGAGTGAATAAGTGACTAGCTAATCTAATGGTGAATTAATGCGAAATTAAAACTATTTATGCAAACTAAAATCTTAAGCACAACACACCTAGTATAACCTAAGAGTGTAGCCGAATTCCCGTGAAGGGCTCTGGACTATCTCCTCAAGATTCCTCTAAATAAGAGTTGAGGTACCGCTTTGACTCTCTTGGTTGAATACAAGTATAAGCAAACAATCCCCAAGCATATGACAATATAAGCACAAGAATATATCAAAACAAGTAATGAATATGACAATAAGTGCATGCAAGATATAAAGACAAGTGAGAGATAGAGAGAGCAATCGCAAACACGAGATATTTGTTTCGAGGTTCGAGCACATTTGCTCTACATCCCTGCCTTCAACACTATGAAGGATTTCTACTAAAAACGATCCCACCGGATCACTCGGTGCCGCAACACCTACAAGCGAGTTCACACTAGAATTCCTTTGGACTTTCTAGTCCCTCTCTTGTTCCCGCAAGAACAAACACACCGCAAGCACACTAGCTTGCCGAGGCCACACCTCTACACCGAGTTCTTACTAGAACCCGAAACAACGCGAACCCGCAAGTCCGCCTCCTCAAATACAAGAAAGAATACTTTGGTGATCACAACACTTTGATCACCTAAAATTCTTTCACAACAAAGAACCCTATAGGATGATATAGCAATGGATAGCTCAAGTATGTGTGTGAGAAAACTAGGATTAATTTGGTGGAGAAAAGCTCTAGAAATCACTTTTGGAAAATCCTTGATAAAACTCTCCTTTTGATTTGGAAATATTTGCTCTAAAACTTGTGGATAAAACCACTGATATAGGTAGGAAAAACTAGCCCAAAAACTCTCTTCAAATCTTATGTAAAACAGTCCATGGGAGCCCCAATTTATAGGCTAACAAAAACTACCCGTTGGGGCCCAAATCAGCAGTCTGCACTGCTGTCGGTCGACCGCCAGGTCAACCGCCAACGGTCAATTTTTCGACCGTTGGGAAGGTCGGTCGACCGCCTTCAGGGCAATGACCCAGCGGTCGACCGCCCGGTCGACCAGGCCATTTCCAGAAAGCTTCTGGCGGTCGACCGTGCGGTCGACGTGCACAGCCTACGGCCGGTCGACCGTCCGGTCGACCGACTTCTGCTGCGGTCAATCGGCCCGTCGACCGGCAGAAGGCCAAACAGCCAAAATCAGGGATTAAAAACTTGTTATTTTTTCTTCAATAAAATCTCATAAATTCACAAAAAATCTACAAAAATAAGTTCAGTATTATACTTTGATATACAAATATGTTTGAGTAAAAATCAAACATGTTACAAACATTTTGAACTATTTTTGTGTTATGAAAATTTTGGCTTAAAACAAAAACCGTATTTTTCCAAATTGATTTTTTCAAATTGAAATCCGATTTTTCCAAAACTCCTTCAAATATAAAATAATATATTCTAAACACTTTTAAAGCTTAGTGTGTATGGATATGATCCACTACACATATATGATGAAATATCTATATTTTTAACATTAAGCTCTAAATAAAGTTCTGATAAAAACTTATGTCATATTTTGAGACATAAAAACCAAATTGGGATTTGTCCAAAATGAAAACTCTTTTATGAAAACTCATCTAAATCTTGTGTGTGAGTGTATATGATACTTGAGCATTCCACTAACTAATCTATCCTTTACATTTTATCTAAAAACAAAAACTTAACAAAACAAATCTAGACACAAGTCTTCTCTTAAAGGTCTTCACTTGAAAATCTTCTCATCTTCTTGACTTGGTCCAAACTTTGATTCAATAAGCTAGACTCCTCTTGAGTACTTGATGTGGTCTTGATGTACAAGCTCTTGAATCAACACGTGCTAGCTCCAAAATTTGACTTTAAATCCTTTGATGAAGCTAAGCACCTACTAAGATCTTGATCACAAATCTGAGACTAAATATACACAAGATCATTAGTACTATAACTACATGAGTTAATCATCATCAAAATTAGAGTGATGGGCCTTTGGGCCAATAATCTCCCTCTTTTTGATGATGACAAAACTCATAGAGCTATATATGCATGAATTAAAGTTGAGCTTCATAGAAGCTCCCCCTTAACTCATGCATAGCAATAAACAAATAGATATGGCAATAAAGCGCATAAAACTAAACAAATATATATGCATAAACTAGGTGAGAGAAAAACATGCATAAACCAAAAGTTCTTTTTCTAAAAACTTTCTCCCCTTTTCGTTTAAACTTTCAAAATCATTTTTCCTCTTTTGTACAATGCATAAACTCAATATATACAAAAACTCAAATATGCATATATAAACTCAAAATTTTTCTCCCCCTTTTAGTCTATCATCAATAAAGGGGTAAAATAAAATAAATCATCAAAAAGAATATATATATATATATATATATATATATATATATATATATATATATATATATATATATATATATATATATATGCGATATACATTCATGAAGAAAGAGACGTGAAGTTAGCTCCCCTGCATACATGCATTACATGAAGAAGGGATGACAAAGCCCTAACTCACATAAAGCATAATATGCAATGCATAAGTGGAGATGTGAAGCTCTCCCTACACACGTGTATCACATAAAGAAGAGATGTTAAGCTCCTCAATACAAGATACACTCAACATGAATCTATATATAGAAGAGATGTTAAGCTCTCCTTACATATAGGCAATACAAATCAAAACATTTTTAACACAAAAATTTTGATAATACTTAAACAAATTTTGATACCATTTGAAATTGAAATTTTTTGATATCAATTGAAATTGAAATATTTGTAAATTTTGATACCAATAAAGGTAAAGTATTTTATATTGAAATACCAATAGAAATACATGGTAAATTTTGATACCAAATAAAAGGTAAAATATTTTTGATATCAATTGAAACCGAAACTCAATTGAAAATTGAAGCATATTGATATCAATTGAAGTCTATTGTAAATTTTGATATCAAAAAAATGGTATAATATGAAGTATATTTTGATACCAAATTAAATACCAATTGAAAATAATGCATAATCTCGTTAAAATACCAATTGAGATACCAATTGAAATTAAGATACAAAGCAAGTTTAGCATAAACATAAATCATATATATATATATGAAAAAAATATATACCAATAGAAATTGATATTTTTTGAAAATTTGAAGCATATATATATAAGAAAGCATATGAGCATACAAAATAAATATCAATTATGATATCAATTGAAAACACAATGAGGATCAAGTGTATAACTCATAAATAACCGCCCTGTACATGCACATGATAAAAGATTTTCAATATGGCATACAAGGCATGGTCGCCCATCCTAATGTTACTGAACTGATTGGAAGAGATGAAAAACAGTGCGACATTCTATCTGTTACAGTCAGATCAGTTGATAACAAAGGTAGATGGGTCATAGATTCTGGATGCTCATAGCATATCAGTTCCAATAGGAAGATGTTCTCTTCATACACTTCGGTTCAAGGGAAGAAGTCTTCATGGGAAATTCTGCTACAAGAATGTGATTGGCAAAGGAACAATCCAGTTTCGGTCTTATGATGATGCATCATTACTCTTCAAGGCGTTCATCATGTTATCGAATCAATGTACAATCTCTTCTCTCTTGGAGCTCTACAAGGGAAAGGATTCAGTTTCAGTTCTGAAGGTGATCTTATGGAAGTATTCAAAAAGGCCCATGTGAAATTTCAGGCCAAACGTGTCGGCAATGTGTATATGTTGCAAAATTCGAAAGTTACAGTTGGTGGATTGCAATTATCTTCGACTTTGGAGCAGTGGTTGTGAAACAATCGGACACTACGATAGATTCAAGCTCGGATGTTCAGTTGTACTCCGAAGAGAGATTAGGACTAGGCGCGCAACAAGGTGTCCAGATTGTTACTCCTATGGTCGAGCATATTTTCATAAATCCTTTGTGGATTAAGGAGATCGTTTGGTGATAAAGTTCAGGTTGGGCATGCACTTATTCGACCTCATCAAGTCGTGAACCCCATGGGGGGTTATGGAGAAGAGGGAGTGAGATAGAGATGAAGTCAATTTTATTCAATTGTGCATAAATGCGAGCACATGGAGCATGGTGGCTATTCTCGGACTTGGACGTATTCAAGTCAAGGGGGAGATTGTTAGGATTATGACGTGAATACGTCGTCGGATCTGACAGTTTTCTTTTCTGGATCTGTTTAGAGTTCGAGTTAGATTCAATTTTTTTATTCTGATTGATGGAGTTTGTTTAGGACTAGGAGAGTTTTATGGCCCATAAATAACCCCTTAGGGGTGGCCTTTAATGTATTTCAAGAGACTCCAATGAATTTATAATTCCTAAGTGTATAATTCATCTAGGTGAGAGATTCGTGAGAGAAACTTAGCCACAAGGGTTCGCTATTCTTGGCAACCATCAAGGGCTTGCAATCTTCTTAGCGTTAGGTGTAAGTAATTCTTATTGTACTCCCCAAACTTTTAATAAAGTTTCTCCTCTCTTCTCATGTGGATGTACACAAGATCTGTTTGATCGGTAAAACTACGTTTTATTGTTTGTTGGCTTTTTATCTACTTTAGAATATCCTCTTCTTCTCTTCTTCACGTTGCCTTAGTAGATCTTGTGGTTTTGTTTTCACTGCGCCGCCCTAGTCAATCCGGTCGTGGTGGCATCCTCTACTGAAATCACAACAATTTGTATCATAGCATACAGATTGTTTCCAACAAATACATCTATCCTCCAAGTAAAGTCTTATTCTGAAATAAGACAACACTACTAATCCAAATTATTAGTAGCTAAATTTATAAGTAATTTACATCATCAAAATCATAGGAGTTACAGATTCTTCACCCTAGAACCGATGTGTCACTTGTAAATATTTTGTGCAAAATTGGTTTTTCAAAACATAAAATAGTTTGCAAACTATATATATTATTTAGTTTTACCATATTAATATATTTTTTAGCTAATAATTCTCCCATAAGTGCAAATTAGTTGGACAAGCTCTAGGGTTTGGTTAGTGCAACCAAGACCCTTGAACTTCTTACATTGAATCTGAACACAAGAGTCTTTAAATTCCCTAATTATGTGTTGGTAACCCTTTGAGCTTCTCTCATTAAAAGGGATAATGACAGTTGGGCTATATTTATTGAATATGGACATAACCCTTAGGCTTTCCACATTATAAGTTGGTGACTCTTGGGCTAGATTTATTGAATCTAGACAAGGCCTTGAGCTAATCTCATTGAGGGGTTGTGACCTTGAGTTGCTAGTGGAGTCCTATAAAGAATCTCCCTTGTAATTTCATTTGAGATAAGACAAAAACAAGAGTGTGTCCAGTTAGTAAGTAGAGTCATGTCCTGCGTCAGATCGAAGCGGTCGCTTGCCTGATTAGATCGAGAAGATCACCAAAGAATATGGTTGATGCACACCAGAATTCTTCAACTGCTATTCCTGAGGGCAATTTGGCTTGGGATCCTCGCAGCAGAGTTGGCCAAATATTGTTTCAAGCACAGCGTTCAAAAACGCACAGCAGCTCTACTACAAAATTGTGTAGTTTTTTCGGATTCCCTCAGATCTTGAGATACATTGATTCGGAATTGTCCTCTCATAGTCACTTCGCTACTCGGGAACACCCCGGCCTCGTGTTGCTTCTCGGAATCACTTCGCTACTCGAGAACACTCCACAGTTTGGGAACACTCCAACTTCGTGTTGCAATTCACATGAAAGAAAACTCCTCTCCGCTCCCACACCCGAATTTTGCTAGATGCAGATAACCAAGAACAAAGAATATTGCCGACATTGTTTGGTCTTGCCCAACAATTTTGTGAGAGAATAATTATTGTAATGTTTTATTAATATTATTCTAACTCAAGCTTTTTAAATTTTAATGTAAATTCAATTTTAAGACTGTACCATGTGGGCTGAAATACGACCTACAAAAAATCTAATCACAACTTGTTTTTAAAAAAAATCGAATATAGACGGACAATCGCGCAGCTAAAAACTAATATTAATAAACAGTTTGTATAATTGCATGGGTCCAAACAAATTGAGTATTAAAAATAAGGAAACTCATTTTACTTATTTTTGCTGAATAACAACAAATAAGAAACATACATGGCGATAAGAGCGGTGTCAGAGATCCGCAGTCACCAGCGACACATGTCACACAACAGACAAAAAAAACAAATAAAATACAATATCACCACCACTTAATACAATTAACTCGGTCTCCCGCAGCCACGATAAAATATATAGAAAAAAATAGGGCTGCTCATAGTTTCGCCGCCTTGATCAGCCCCGTGACAGTGACGTCAAGCTCCTCCATGGTGGTCCCCACCTCCCCTTCAATGCCGTCGTACCTCCGGAACATCACCGCCAGCAGCAGCCTACCGACGAGCGTCCCCAGCTCTTTCCCGGCGCATATCTTGTTATCGACCCTCGTGCTCTCCGTCTGCGGTCCATTCGCCCAGAGCACGTGCTTCAGCAACTTCTTCCCCTCGTCTCCGACGAACCTATCAGCCACGAACTCCGTCGGCCTCTCGAACACCTTCGGGTCCCTCGTCGCCATCGGCTGGAACCCACACAGCATCTCCCCTTTCTTCACCTCGTACCTCGCCTCGTGGCTCTCGATCACCAGGTCCTCCCTCGCCGTCCCGTACTGCACCTGCACGGGCGGGTCGATCCTGAACGCCTCGTACGCCGCAGACATCACCAG
Source organism: Agave tequilana (assembly GCA_038442645.1). Lineage (NCBI taxonomy): Eukaryota > Viridiplantae > Streptophyta > Magnoliopsida > Asparagales > Asparagaceae > Agave > Agave tequilana. The sequence goes on along the minus strand of JAVJIF010026711.1, from coordinate 52,136 downwards.
ATCCATCCTCTCCAGCCCCGCGAACGTGATCTCCCCGTTCTCCGACTCCACGACTGTGCGCACCTCGCGTGCCAGCCTGGCGTGCAGGTCGGTCCCCACCCCCGCGGAGACCACCCACTTGAACAGCCTCATGAGGTGGGTCCTTATGCCGAGGAAGGCGTTGACGACCCACGTGAAGATGAGGTGGTGAACGGCCTCCTCCCTCGGCAAGCCGACCTTCTCGGCGTTGTCGAGGATCCACGCCCCCTCGGTGCCGAAGTAGTCGAGGAGAGTCTTGTAGTTGGACTTCGCGACGAAGGTCGGGTACTGGACCGTGTGCAAGAGGAGCTCCTCGATGAAACTCGGGAGTCCGACCGTCATGATCGGGTGGAACTGAAAGAAAACAAACTTTAGTGCGCTCGCGCGGACCGAATCAGACGGTTTCGGCCCGACGAGGGTCTGGCAGACAAAGTCGAACGCCGCGACCTCGTTCAGTTTAGTGAACTCGGATTTTTTGCTGGCAGAGCTGAGCTCTGCCTCCATTTTGTCGAAGAGGTCGTTGAAGCAGGAAACGAAGACGGGGATGAAAGTGGACTTGCGCCTGGCCTGCGCGTTGAAGAACACCTGCTTGATTTTGGTGTGGGTGTCTTCGGCCGGGTCGAGGTAGGCGCAGACGCGGTGGCCGCCGGTGAAGCCGAGGGAGGGCATGAAGCTGCCGGTGAGGCAGTTCTTTTTCTCGACCTTGGACGGGTCGAAGAGGACGGGGAAGGAGACGGCGTCGCAGAGGGCGACGACGCGGGGGTTGGCAGTGAATGGGCCGGGGATCATGTTCATGCGGAGGACGGTGGAGTTGTGGGCGGCGACGCGGGACTCGAAGTACTTGTACTGGCCCTGGGTGTAGAAGAAGTCGATGCGGTCCTTGATCGGGGAGAAGAATGGAATGCCGTAGGCGGAGGGGATCTTCTTGAGGGGCTTTTCGTCGGTGGTCGACATGGGGTTTGGAGCTTGGAGACAGAGAGCTTGGTTTTTGGTTAATTTAATGTTTGATGAGTTGAGGGAGAAGATGAGAGTACAAACGCCTCGTGGATTGTTTTATAGACAAATTGAGTTGGGGAAACTGTGTAGCGGACTTGACTCGGTCTCACCGCATGCAAGGCCCGTGGTTTCTTATTTAATCTTAAAATCAAAAAAACCCATTTTCCTCTCCTTTTCTTCATATGCTCCTCATTTAAAAAAAAAAAAAAACTCTAAAAACTCGTCCTTCTTCATCTCTCTTCTTCGTCTTCGTGTCCGCTTCTTTTTCTTTCATCTGCGATATATCATTGATCTAAAAAAAACCAACCTGTGTTTTTAAAAGGCAAAGATCTAAAAAAACTAATTTGAATCTCATACTTTCTCTCATTCTAAATTATTCATCTCTTGGGTACGAAGAGAGGAAAACAAATAACCCATATTTCCTTCCTCGATTCCCATCTCTCACCGAAAGTATGTCTATTCTTTATTTCAATGCGTTTGATTTTGATGCATATTGTTCACTTTGTAATTTAGTATATCTACATTTCATATAAAAATATCAACCTATTAGTTCATTGTATCTACCGGTCTTAAGTTATTTATGTCTACCTTTCATATAAAATGCGAGCACATGGAGCTGGCTATACTGAATTAAAAGATAAACAGCTTCATATAAGAGCTAGCTATACTGAATTAAAGAGCAGACAAGTTTAGAAGAAAGATGATTAGACTAATCAAAATCTAGATATATTAAACTAAGGTAGATAATTTAAAATAAACATAGATATTTTACATATTAATATAGTTATTTTAGACATAAATATAGATAAATTAAATTAAAGACGGATAATTTATATGTAAATGTAGATATTTTAGATGTATATATGTTAAAAATAAAAATAGATAGTTTACATATAAATGTAGATGTTTTAAAGATAAGATTGGAAAATTTAAAACAAAAGTAGATAATTTACATATAAACATAAACATTTAGTGTCACTCCCCGATTCCCAAAATATACAATAGTAGGGACGCGATGAGAGTCAGCTACACATATACGCATGAAAAATATCTCGTATATACACGCTAAGCATTAGTACGGGTAAATAAATACAATATACACATTTATTTCAGCCTTAAATAAGTACAAGAATACTTGCAAAAGGGTTAGTACTCATAATAGATATTAAAACAGAGATAAATAAGAAATTAAAAATAGAATAATAAAGATACCTATAAATAATATAGATGACGAGTCTCCTATTTGTATCCCGTGAAATATCAGGTACTACGATAACTTGGATTTTCAATCTGAGCATGCAAACTTAGGGTGGTCAGAAAGCGACCTAATTAGTGGTTAAATAAAGGAAGCAATAATATATACTATAATATTATATACAATCACGATAATATATAATACGAGTCTAAATAACAGTGATACAATATAATATTATACTAACAAGCACATTTTCATAGTATTACACGTACAAAACAATACCTATGTCAATCGGATAGAGTTTTATATAATGAGTCAATTAACATATTTTATTGTATTATCATTAAAGTATTTATGACCAATAACAAGTTATGAATATCAATATAAGTGATAAAATACAGGATTTAGTTATATAATAATATTATCAATTTTATATATTAACATGCATCGAGTTTTCATTATTTCATGTCTACAGATTAAATTAACAGTAACAGTAAAATGATAGTATCAACAATTAATATGAACAGAAATAATCATGTTGCAGTGTCGTAAGTGTACAAGAATAGCGTTTCTGCATAAAATACATGACATATAGAGTATACATGCATAGTAACGTGCTGGTAAACAAGAAATCATGAAGCTTTACATGGTATAAACAAACAAGATAGCATGCTATGGTGTTTATGAATATACAAGAACAATGTCTCTACGGAGAATATATGAAGTACAGATTATACATGTATAACAACGAGATAATAACGAGATAATCATGATGTTTAATACAATATACACAGATATGATCATTCAAGATGTCACGCAGGTGGTGAGCAATAAATAATAATTATACAATCATAATGATCAGTATCACCTTCTATTTTAATCAGTCTCTTTCAGTATTTCATACCACTAGTAGTTCATACTGGAGCCCGTACTCCACTCGAACCCATCTGGACATGGCATACATGTATCATTATCTGAATGAGAGAGTGATCAAATAACAAGCGTTCATTTGTCATCATTATTTATGCCATTTTTATTATGTTAATTGGAACTTAATAGTCAAGGAGCTCTAATCAGGTGGGTGTATCTCATGCATACCAGGGATTACAGCCTTAAATGGACCCCTGGCTGCTGAGACCAGGGCCTCCACTAAGAAGGGAGCAGGAAACGTGAGCTCATGGAGTTATATACAATCGGAAGTCAGTACTACCATCCCCTATAATGGGATAAATATGGATCTAGTACATCTATTCGATAAGATCTAGTTGACTGTCAAGTCTCCCCCAACCCCATATTGTATTTATTAAGTATTACAATGAATTAGGAATAATAACAGTGCATGTAACGTGTAACAAGATAACAGGACATGAGTAATCATTGTATCACTGAACAGGATAACAGGAAACAGGAGACGTGAGACGCTAGAGATAGCCCCTGTGGATACTAGAGGTGGCTTCCATGTGGCACTTAGTTCCACACATCGAATATCAACAGATAGTATGTTCAGGTAACAAAAATTTCATATCAATACAGTGATACAGGAAATGATCATGCACTGTATTTAGGAAAATGCATGCAATGGTTATACAGGAATATGTCAGTAATTATACAGGAATATGTCAGTAATTATAATCTATGTAACTGGAATACATGAACAAGCAGAGCATGTATAAATGTGAATCCATGTAATAGGAAGATCATATCAGTATTAACAATATAGGAAACAGGCATGTCATATACTTAGGTGTGCTTGCGTATCAGTGATATAAGAACATGAAACTACAATGTCTAGTATAATAGAGTATCTATGTAACGATAATATAAGTATATGAAATAATAATGTCTACAATCATATCAAACACATACTCCTATAGTGTTCAATGTATCAGTGATTATTCTCATGATTTAAGTAACAGTGACAGTGTCAGGGTGATATATATAACAAGAATATGTGTCAATAGATATATATATAAATATTGGTATTTGTTATAACGATTTCATTGTTATTACCATGATCAATATCACAAATGAATTATTTACCAATTATCTATTTTCAAACTCTTCACAACCATTTTAATAATTATTAATTTCTTATATTAGAATATCTTGGGCAATAGTCCAATAATCACTTATTACCAATATATAACCAATCCTAGTAATCTATATATCTTTTTATATTAAATCAATAATCATAATTAAATAGTATCTTATTAAATATGTTTAGAAAGTACTCAAGTATATTTGAATTATCATGATTTACCATTTACAAGAGTTTATTGATCGATAATTATAATTCATTAATTAAATCAATAAATTAATTTAATTCAATATGATGTAATATAAATTATAAATTAAAAACACTCACATAACTATTGCAGGGATGTAGCACGTCTTCTACGATCGTAACGGCTCAAGAATTATCCAAATCGGACTCCGGATGCTCAAGATATCGCTCAAATATTAAAAGCATTAAAATAGTTTAAAATGTAATTTATAATATAAAATGCAATAAATATTGGATCTGAACCCGACCAGATAACGACCCAAATATGGTCCATAATAAAGTATATTTTGCATAAAACCCCTAGTAATATTATTATGGATGGTAGGTGGGTTAACGGGTTGGGGTTTTGAAGTGGGTCAGGTTTTTATATAAAACCCTTTATGGATTTTAAAAAAAATCAAAGAACAGAGGAAAATAGGAAGAAGAAGAAGCAGAGAAGTAAGAAGGGGTTGTGCCACGGGGGGTGGCGCAGCCACGACGGAGGTTCCGCAGAAACGCGGCGGCGATGGGGAGGGAGAGAATGAGAGAGTGAAGAAGTTAGAGAGGAGGAGGAGAAGAAAGAGGAGGAGGAGGAGGAGATGGCGATGGTGGTGGCTCAAAGGAGCGCTATTTATAGCGCTCTTCTCCGTGAATTAGAAACACACAGCGAACAATTCTTCTCTCCCTCTTTTTACACTGAAGATCAGATTTGAAAAGAGCAGACTGAAGATCAGATTTCTGAAGAAAATTCTGAAGCAAGATTCGTTCTGAAAGAAGGTTTAGAAAATTCAACAGATTCTTAAATAGAATTGTTGTTTGAATCTCTGTCTTCCTAAGACATTAGTTCTTCTCTCTCTCCTTTCTCTACAGTGGATATCCTCTAAAGTAAAGACAAATATTCACCCTGAAATTTGTTTTCGTCCTACTGCATTGAAATCATGTGAAGATACTGATTAACTACGGTTCGATTGTAAGGTGATTTGGTAGTGCTATCCAAATACCGTGAAAGAGTGTTGTATCTTGGGAGACCAGCGTCCAGTAATCTGTTAGCACTGAAGCGGGGGACGTAATTCTCTTAAAGAGATTCGCTACATGTGTATCTCACTCCAATTGCTATATAAGCGAACTAACATTCTTTATAAGGGTTTATACAGAAATATTTATGCTCATAAATATTACTGTATATTGAGACTGATTAATACTAGTCTAATCGGTGTTTAACCAAGGAAGGTAATTGAAAGGTGGTTCTATAATTAAGGAACATTCTACTGAATGGAAAATCTTCCACCTCATATCACCAGCCTGACTAATTAGATCGTTGATATTGACTAGTTATCAGATCAATTTCTGCACCCAACAGATATACACACCTATGTTTGCATCCGTTTGCCCTCCCAGTTGCTCCTCTCATGTGTGACTGTTTGCTCCTGTGATCATCATACTGTCAACCTCTCAAAATTCCTATTCAAATGAGCGAGGTATTACTCTAATATTTAATTATGTGTTTGCTGAATACGATACGCTTGCAGAAAAAACAATACATGAGGTGCGTAGTACCAAATTTTGTGCCCGCGCACAGAATTTCCAAAATATATGAGTAGCTCGCTAGCCGCCTGAATTGACCCGACTTGTTAATTTCTGTCAGAACTGTGGGCACGTGGGCCCAAGTGCGTTAAGTAGCTAGCTAGCCACCTGAATTGACCGGACTTGTTAATTCTCACTCAGTAAAAAGATGAGAATGACTTATGAAGAGCGTCAATTCAATTCTCGACTGCGATTTATATTTAAAAAAAGAAAAATCAGTGGATAATTCCACAAATCTTATAATTTAATTGGAGTGGTTATGGATAAATTCTTATATGTTATATACATTATTTTGTGAAAGCGGCATTTGAAGGGTATGTTGGCTTCGTGCAAAGGACAACAGCTTTTGTCACAAAAGAAATTATCTTTTACAAGCAGTGCAATAGTAAGAAAATCAAATTAAACTTTTAAAAATCAAATAAAATTTAAAATAAATAGTATAAAATTTTCGTGATAACTTACTTGGGAGATCTCAGTAAAGCAATCAGTCAAAGAAACATTTTGAAAATTGAGAAGGATCAACAGTTATTCTCATCTTTAACCTTCTTTTTTTGAAATATTATCAGTGCATTAAAAATAATGTTCTATGTGTTGGGGTGTGCGCGGTGTGTGTGTGGGGACTAAGAATATTTTTTTTTTTTTTTTATTTCGGGTTTGGGGGTTGGGGGTGGGGGCCCTGAAATGAAGACAAGGACTTATTTTTTCTGTTTCTTTTTCCTTTTTTTTTTTTGGGAACAAAATGAAGACAAGTTGCATACAAATTTTGAGACCTATAACTTATGAAAAAAATAGATTGAATAAATTATCCAATAATTAAATAATTAAGTTATGAAAATGGTAAAAAAGAATAAATCATTGTTGAGTAATTGGATGTCGAACGAATAGTCCCACGTCAACACATGAGATGATTTTGAGAATATAAGGATTCGGGAAACTCCACGTAAAAGATTAGTCTTTTCGGATGGTGTTGCCAGGTCTTTACAATTGTATCGAGTAGTCTTTTCGGATGGTGTCCCAAGTTCTTACAATTACTGGCAAGTTCTTAACGTAAGGCGTGTCCCCTTGTTCGAGGAGAGATTGTTCAGTAATTGAATGTCGAACAAATAGACATGGAGATGGTTTTAGGGCATACAAAGATTGGGCAATTCCACTTAGAAGAATAGTCTTTCCAGATGGTGTCCCAAGTTCTTACAATCACTGGCAAGTCCTTACAATCATTGGGATTGTTGAGTAATTGAATGTCGAACAAATAGTTTCACGTCAGGTAGATATGGGAATGGTTTTATGTATATAAGGATGGATAATTCTTATTGTACTACTAATTTTATACTATATTATACTATTATTAGATTAACATGTGGTGTACCCTCATGATTTAATAATTGTACAATTTAGCCCAGTTTTAGTAGCACAATTAAAACTATTACACAAAGTCTACTCCATAAAAAGATACACATATTTTTCTTTTTATTTATAACATGGGCGTTCGTGAAGCACAGTACCCAAAAAAAAACCCAAGTCGGGCCCAGAGACGAAGGCCGATCCACGTGACCAGAGCTTACAGCTTATCCTGGGTGGATAGGACTGGTCTCTTTGGTCAAGAGACCCGTTTCAGGACTTATTTGTGAACTCAAATTCAATATCTAATACACTAATTCTCTATTTTTAAGTTACAATTTAATATTATTTATGATTTTTAAAACTCCAAAGATTAAGTAAGAACTCAGAATTATAAAAAGAAAATTCCGGTTGATGCGAGGAACAAAAGAATGTAAGAGAAACAAGAAAGATGTGTTTCTTTTAGATATTTTCTCAAATTTTCATATTTTTATATTAGTCTCTCGAATCTTTTAAATTGCTATTTAGTCCTTCAAATCTTATAAGATACACCTAGTTAGTCCTCCTGTCAATTTTTCCAGCCAGGTAACTAATCTAGATGTGAGTTTATTAAGCGTCCAACTACTTAACTACCCCTGAGTTTCTTGGTTTTACAAAGAGGAAGAGGATTGGAATTGAAAATTTATTCTACTTTAAAGAGAGGAGGGATGGAGTACGAGAGTTTATTAGGTTTTACAAAGCGGAAGATGATTAGATCTAGACTTGGTCTACTATAAAGAGACGATAAGGAATGAAGTTATGGGTTTACTAGGTTTTAAAGAGGGAAGAAAATGAGGTTATATCTTAGGGATTTAAGGAAAAGAAGAAATAAACAATGGATTTTTGATGGTTGGAGAAGATGAATGGAGAAGATGTGTAGTAGAGGAGTGATTTAGACTGGTCTAGATCTAGAATAGATTAGGTTGGGTTATAAATTCAAGTGGGAAAAAAATGGATGGATTCACTTAATTGCATTCAATACATGAAAAGAATATAATGATCATAATAATATAAATTATTAAAATTAATCTTATATTCTCTCTATTTAGATGAAAACTAATTAGAAGGACTAAGTCGATGTAACTTATGGGATTTGAATTACTAAATAGTAATCCGAAATATTTGAAGGATCTAAAAAACTTGATTAAGAAATAGCTCTGAGGCCGGGCCGACTAAGCCGGGTCAGTGCTGGTTAAGGCTACGGCCCAGACTGCACCTTTGTACCGGGCCGAGTAAGCCGGGATCAGACTGGCCCTAAAAAAACTGCTCTAATTTTAGGCCCATATAAAGTAATTCCTACTCATGGGCCTCGCTGTGAGGATCTCTCTCCTCAATATTCAAAATAAAGATCATGCTCACAATTCATGTCTCTATTAAACAGACTACTCAGCATCCTCGTTCGTCTGTCGTTCCCTTAAGATTATTTTTCCTAGTGCTTTTTATTATATTTTATATTTTATTTTCTTTAGTTTTTTAAGTTACCAACGAAAATAAAAAATAGTTTACACTAACTTAATTAGAAAACTAACCAGACTATTGGCGTGTTGATGGTGGACCTCCTCTTTTTATGGTCGCAAAAAAAATAATTGCAACACTATTGAGTTCTCATGCTCGCTACCTCCAATTAAATAGCGACACGACAGCGTGGACCAAAGAGATAACTGTCACTGTTGTGACCACACACACTCTTCCTATTATAAAGAAAGTCTTTTTTTAAGAAAAATATATTAAGTGCTTAGTGTGCATTCTTTGTGCTGATTATTCTTTTAAGCAGCTCCCTTCCCAGCCAAGCATGTGCTTCCCACAGTCACAGGAAACCTATCACAATCTTTGCTTCTCCTCCTCCTTTATTTGCATCTTTCATTCTCACTGGCCTGTTACCACCAACTCTAGCTTCTTTTTAAGGCTTCTTTGGTAACGAAAACGACTCACATAAACCTGATTGCTGTCAGCTTTTGTTGAGAAAATATGAGCCTAACAATAGTCAAAAATCTGAGTGTTTTTCTCTAATTTAATATTGACAGTCCAGAAAGAAAAACTGACAATTTTTCTGAGCTTTTTTTTTTTCTTGTCAAATAAATAACTCAGTATAGAAAACCCATGAGGCTCACAAAATTCAGAGAAAAACTCAATTTTCAGCCCACTTTTCACCAAACAAACAGGCTCTCAAGGTGAGACGACATGCAAAGCTGTCTTTTGTCTTTGTACTTTAATTGCTTACTTTTCTTCCTTGGCTCCAATTCTTGCAAGTTAAGTTTTTGATTGAGAGGCATACAGTCCACATTCATAAAGCTATGTACATTGCTTATTTGGTCGACCAACTAAAGTTTATGCTTGCCAATGTGGACCCATCAGAGGCTGTAAAGCATCCCAAAGTTGCAAGAAATATAAAACAAGGGGGGAAAGGAAGAGGCAAACGTTCAATAGAAGGAAAGGGAGCTAGACATCTTTTCTCCACTTATCTTGTTAATTATCAAATGATATTGAAATACTGAATTGATACTTTTTGGGTAATGAATTTGTGTCCTCTCTCTCTCTTTCATTTAAAAACTGTTAATTTTTATGCTGGATTCTTACAATATTAAAGGTAGAGATTGTGAAGAAGAAAGCTATGTCATAGGAGGGGGAAAAAAATTTCACCCTAGCTCTTTAGTTTTCAGTTTAATTAAGAAAAAACTCAGGCACGCAATTTTTTTAACTCTAGCCTTATCCACGTCAGTATATTGTAAAAAAATAACTCTTTAACTTATTTTCTCTTAAAATCAACTCACCTCCTTCTTCCCCATATAATTTTGTTACTCTTTTTACTCTTTTCTTAGATTCAGGCGTTGTTCTTCACCACGTTGCCTGAATGAAGTGTGCTTCTTATTGCATGTGAGTCTCGTCGTGAGCGGCTTCAGCAACATGGATTATTCGATCTCAATCTCGAGAAGATAAAGGGGATCGAATTGATCACATAGTAAGGAGAGAGTCGGATCCATGGGTTGGGGGACTTAGATTGTATATCGATCATTACTGTTAGTGTCATTTTTATGTAAAAGAGCAAAAAGAAAGGATTAGGGTTTATTATTGTCTTTTTATTAAAAAAACACAAGTTTTGGTGATTTTTTTTCCGGAAGCTTGAATAAGGGGTTGTGGTCTCATTTTTGGACAGAGCATTGCAACCGAGAATAGGGGTTTTTTTTTGTGAGGATCGCTCTCATGACTTTTGTGAAGACTGTGATCATGATCGCAATCTGAATAAAGACTTTAAAGTAGGTCATTTTTGTGAGGATTGCAATCAGAGGACTACTACTATGAAGTAGTGGTCCTATAAAAACTTTAGATTCATGGCATTTTTGTGAGGACTGCGATCATGATCACAATCCTAATAAAGACTCAGAAATAGAAAATTTGTGTGCAATCATAGTTGCAGTTCTTTATATATTAGCAACCTGCATTTTCGAAGCAATTATGCGGGGCGTATGCGTATTTCGACGCTGAGGAGCGCTTCAGCGCTTGACACATGGTCACACATCGTTGGTTTAAAATTGAGGTGGTCCAGGCGAAATAAAATATCTGCATGAGTTTTTTTTCCTAATTACAGTTTAACATAGGTGGTTGTACAAAAATCCCCACAAAAAATTAAAGGTTGTTCACGTAACTAATTAACTCTTAAAAAAATTTATTTTCTCACATAGAGCTAATATAGATCTAACTACATGTAGTTTTTATTTATATAGTTAGAACACCAGGTAATGTGATTATCTGCAACTGCAGTTTCAATTGTAGGAAAAAAAAAAATAATTATTTGATTTTAACACATAAGAAAATTGTATTACATAGAAATTAAGAAAGATTGATGCAACTTTTTCTTAAATTTCCTTTATTATACCTCCGATGTCGTAGTTGGAATTACAGCTAATATAATAGAAATTTCAACTATAACAAAAAATAAATAAATAAATATATCTCTAACTGTTGCATTTTGAGTCACACGCAATTCTAATTATATCAAAACAAATAATTAGAATATTGTTTAACTATAACCATTCAAACAACAAATTATTGAAGAAGCTCTTTAATTCTTCAAATCAATAAATGACGAATTAATTAGAACTTGTGTGTTCTTGTTCCATTTTTTTATTTTTGCTTTTCAGATATTGGAGTTTTAAAACTTTAAAAAGGGGTTTTTTTCTAACAGGTGTCCAAAAATCATGAATATAGTCATGCCATCCAAAATCTCATAAGAAAGCCTGGAACACTTTTAACGCCGATTTAAACAGAACTCTGTTTAGATCGAGAGATGCTCGTTTGATAATTGGACAACGCTTACTCTATTTAGTCTTCGATTCTTCTCATCTTTCCATTTCTTTCTTCTTCTTTTTCTTTCTTTCGTTTTTTTTTTTTTTCTCTCTTTTTGAATAAGGTGGACCACAAGTGCCAATGACAAATCAACTTGTGATTATCATTTTGCATGCCAATGTCTTAGTCAATAAGGGCAAGTTTTGCAAGCAAAATATGTCAAAGTTTTCTGTTGGAAAAATATGCGCCTGACAACAACTTACAAAAATAAACTTACCTCATTTTTCATGCGAGTCTTGTTTGGAGCCCAGAAGATAGGGCAAAGAAAAACATAATGGGTCCCACATATGATTATAAAAATCACCCCCAACACAACCAACCCCCAACAAATCTATTTTATATTCGGTCCGTCAGAATTCTATAGTTTTCTCTTAAAAATGAGAAGACAACATGGTAAGGACAAAATTCAACTTTTAGTTCATTTTTATTTTTCCTACCCAAACAAACAGCTCACTTTGAAAAATCTCATTGGGCCCACAAAAATCAGAAAAAAAACTGACTTCCTAGACAATTTTTCACCAAAACAAACATGCCTTAGTTTCTTTGTTTTGATCTTTCTTCCTGAACTCTCAGTAAACGTGTCAGTTTTTTGTTCTCCTTTTTCCCTTTTTCTTTTGTGGTTTCTTGAGAGAGGAAACTTTTGAGCTGTCTTATGTTTCATTTTGAGTGACCTTTGTTTGGCAATTCTACAAAGTGATGGACATCAATCTAAGCTTTTGAATTGGGGCTCAGTTATAAGAGTACTTTTGACTATTCAAGTGACTTTAAGAAACCAAATTAGAAATACTTCATGACCAAGAACAGTATATTTTTTTGGGGGGCCGCTGTCTCGAGTAACAGGAAGAAAAAGGCAGCCGACGCTTAGAATTGACTTGTGACAGAAAAGATGATAGTGGTAGATATTGATCTGTGATATTTCTCCTCTCTCTACGGAAAATTTTTACAGTTAAGTATACTGGGTTCAAGTGCACTGGGACAAATAAGACAGAAGGAAACGGATTCGGTTCATGTGTGTACAATAAGAGAGCCAATCTCGTATTAACACGTGAATTAAAACTCTTATAATATTTTATAATATGCATGTGAGGCTCACCCACATAACGTATTATAAAAAAATCAATACACGTGTAAACGTGTGATTGATCCTCTTATTATATGTGTGTAGCTCACAGACATGAACCGAACCAGAAGGAAACAGTGTATTTGAACTTTTTCAACACTAAGCTTCCTATTGCGTGCATTTGCGTTCAGTATACAAATAATTTTCCCTTTTCAACTGTACAACTAATTGGATCATTGCAGGAGCAGTAGCTAGGCCTTGTTGGGCTATAGGAGTTGGGAGGTGAGCGTCGAGATCATACTTTTACATTCTAACCCTCACCTAACCCCTAACTCTTATACCAATATTGGACTGTTCCAAGAGTTGGGCATTTGTCCCCAGATAGGAGGGGGCAAAGTGCAAAAATATTTTTCCAAAAGCTCAATCTTGCCCTCTACTCTTCTTGGCATAACTCTTGACAAAAGTGCATGTTTGGCAGTGACAAAAAAAAGAAAAGAAAAAGAAACACCCCTCGCTCAACCCTCTGCGTCTCCCCTCCCTCTCCCTTTCAGAAACTCCTCCTCTCTCTTCGTGTTCCTCTCTACAAGAAGAAGAAAGGAGCAGTCTATGGGGAGGAGGAGGAGCCGAGGAGGAGGAAGAGAATGGCCATGCACAACAACAGTAGTGGGGGTTGGACAATGACAGCGGTAATGGAGGAGATATATCCATGGATGCGTCTCAGACCTCGTCGATCCAGCCGGAAGGAAGCGCGATGGAAATAGTGAGAAATCAAATCTCGTCGAGCCGGGCGAAAGGGGATTGGCGGTAGTGAGAGATTCGATCATGGATTGGACCACGATCGGATCAAGTTGATCCGGCCGAAAGGGGAAAACTGCAACGGTAATCCGGTCGAAAGAGAGTTGGACTGCATCGGCGATAAGGGAGTCTGGATCTCACCGATCCGGCTGAAAAAAGGGTTGGGCTGCATCTGCAGTGGTGGGAAAAATGTCACGTTTGGTTGTGGGCGATCAAGCGGTGGGACAACCAGATCGGACAAGTAGTTGTCGCATTAAGTGTGGAGCTCCAATGTCGTTCTGGTGGCCTTTTTTTTTTTCGTTTTCTCTTTTTTCTCTTTTTGAATGATCAAACTGTGTAAGTGTTACGTGTTTGTACCCTTCTTGCTTTATAATATTTCGTTAGTTTTTTATTAATGAAATGTCGGGAGAGCTTTTGCCTCACGGTTTTATCTTAAAAAAATGCATGTTTGACAAGAGTAAAGAGTTGACACCAACTATCTTGTTGTAGCCAAACAAGACCCTAGAGTATCAATACTTATATTAATCGATAGACTACTCCATGCAACTCTTATTGGAGGGTGAATAGCAAGAATACTCATAGAGATAAAGACGTGAAAAATACTCTCAATAATAGAAAATACAACAGTACAATCTAATTTTAATTAGAATTGACCTGTGAAAAAAAAATTAAGACAATTATGGAAGAATTCACCGGGGACGCTCTACTCTTATTGAAGAAAATTTTTTATGATACACTAGGTGTACATACACTTGAGCAAATAAAACAAGAGAAGATATACAAGCAAGAAAAGGCTCAACCCATAAAACTCCTACCATGTGAATGTGCATTTAGATCTCTCCAGCCTCCAAGCACACAACCCATGGGACATGCTGTAAATTGAGAAAATAAGAGTAATAATATTTAGACCAATGATTTATAGACCACTTCTTGCAGCTCCTCCGCCAGTGAACAGCCGGGGCACTTTGTAGGGACGTGCCACAATTTCTCGACTGAATCACACATCGACACATGTTTATAAGCAGCCAAGCCTCCCCCCTCTCTCTCTCTCTCTCTCGCTCCCTCTCTCTGCAGCCAAGCCTCTCTCTCTCTCTCTCTCTCTCTCTCTCTCTCGCTCTCGCTCTCTCTCCCCTGATCAATGAATCCACCCCCAACTTTTTTTAGCCTGATACTTGTCGGCCGGATCCGGATCCGGATCCGGCACTTGTCCTTTGTGGACTAGTCCAGGGTGGCCAGTGGGGTCTGAATCAAAGGTGGATCTCTCCAAGTATTATATAATAACAACAAGATGGCCAAAGGCATGAGAGAGCCCACTTCTCTTTAGCTCACAACCACTCCTTTTTTTAGCTTTTGAACATGGGAGGGGGAGAAAGAGGGGGGAGTTTGGTGAAGTGATGGGAAAGGGCAAAGGAAAGGGAGGTGGCTGATCTGCGTGGACTCCATATCTCATTCATGTGGAAGGAAAGCTAGCCATGTTGGTGTGCAAAAGGTACAAGAAAACCCTAGATTCCTCTCTCTCTCTCTCTCTCTCTCTCTCAATTTTGTACTAGAGCCCCGCCCTAGATTCTCTTTTAAGTAATTAAGAGACCTAGTAAGCTTTTGAGAACACTTTGGAGAGTTGTAAGCTTTTAACATGAGACGGGAACTTTGAGGGATTAATTAACACTAATTAAAGAAGTAAAGCATGTAGATTGGTTAGTGTATGGAGTCTAAATTATTGCACCACACATGAGTTTGGGTGGCAAGAGAAAAGGAGTGAACAAAAAGTACTTGTTCATGCACTTTTGATGAATGATAGACAGCCAGCAGACTGGGGCATGGTTTAAAGAATCAGGGGGCTGTGTGAGCTCTTATATGAAAGGGTTATGGAGTTATAATAATAGGTGGGATTGCTCCTGATCTCTTGTCCTGAAAGAGAGAGAAATCGACATGGCACAAAGTCTTGTTACAACAACAACTAAGTCATTTATCTCAGATATTTAAGATAAGCTATATGAACCAAAAGAGAATTACGCCGCGTCAGACACTAAATGTTGTTAATGTGTAAAATATATCTGTCAATTTTAGATACATATTTGGAGTTAATTGCACGTATAAACACTAATATACTACTACAACTTATAGTTTTCGGATAGTGTGTGTATATATGAGAAAAATGTACATCAGCCGCCAGCCGACACCAGGCTATGTTAAAAAATAAAGGAAATATTTGAATATTTTCGGACATTGTATCTATACCATTGAAGTATTTGTTCAACACTTTCATGATACATATTTAACTCGCATGGGAAATTTATGTGACACTGTTTTTTGTTGTTTGAAAATTTTTATTAAATATTTAGGGATGATTAGTGTTAATAGAAGAAAGTTTTTCTGAAAAACTTATGGATAAGAAAATTCTTGAAAAAAATTACTTGCAGTAATTAATTTAAAATATAAAAAGTTTTTTTAAAATTATTTAATTGAAAAATGTATTGAGAATATACGTGCGTGTTTTTAACAATATAAATTGCATATTTTCCCTATGTTTTTCAAGTTACAGAGTCATTGTATATTTTTATAATATCTCTTGCAAAATTTATAGAATTTTTTGAATTTATTTAAATGAAGAATTTATTTCGCAATTTTAAGTTTGACTTGTATATGTGAAATTTAAAATATTATATTACACAAACACGCACATTTTCCAGGTTTTCGAGACTATTTATCAAGTTAGAACATGAAAGTAGAAAGTATAATACGAGACATATGACTTTTAAGTAAAAATGGACTGAACGGCTTTTTGACGGATGAACACGAAGACTTTCTTCTTCTAGATCTTTGGTTGTGGAGACGGTAGAGAGAGAGAGAGAGAGACTTGCAATAATTTTTTAATTATTTGCTAATCTTTTTAATTAACTCACGATGATTCCCAACTTTCTTCTTTGAAAAGCAAAAGTTGCGGTGAGATGTGGGATGTCTGAAATTTCCCTCAAAGAACGGCTAAAAGAGGATGTGAATTTGAGTTGTGCTAAAAGTGGTACTGAAAGTGGAGTCACTGGCTACATCGTCGTCCATTGTGAGAAGCAAGCAAGAGGAGAACTTTTATTCCTTTCTTTCTGATTAGTGCATGACAACTTCTTACCAATGTGGAAATAATTCACCGGTAACTAAAACTATGCGAAGAAAAAAAATCTCTAAGTCCACACTCGTAAAACAAACATACGACATCGGCTCATGCGTGCGTGCAAGCAAACTAGAGTCTCTGACAAACGGGGTCGGTTACTTAGGTCCGTACTAGAGTCCCTTGATTGTGACACATCAACTTTCTCACGTGACAAAAGCTCGCATTGCACCAAATTTTATTTCTTTATCTTGAAAAGCGTGACCGTAGAGCGCTGCATCAATGACAATGGCAATGAGTTGGCTGTTTGACTCAGCTCACCACGTGGGAGAGGGGCAGTGAGAGAGGAGCAGATATTTTCATCTCAAAAAAGTAATGAAGTTGCCCTCAAGATTAAGACCCCATAAAAATTCAAAAAATGATAAATAATTAAAAAAAAAACCTCTCCTCCTCCTCCTCCTCCTCCTCCTCCTCTCTCTCCCATGCTGGCAACCCACCGCCTCCTCCTCGTTGGTGACAACCTCCTCCCCCCGGCCTCCCCCTCGCCGGCGAACCCCCTCCTCCCCTCACTCCTCCCTCCCTCGCTAGCGAAACCCCTCCCCTCCCACCCATCCACGGCCTCCCCCCTCTCCCCTCCCGAACTCTGCCCCCAAACCCTCCTCCCCTCCTCCAGCCTTTGCCCCCCCCCCCCCCCGATCCCCCTCAGCTGTTCGATCGGATCCGATCGAACAAACTGAGATGTTCGACCGGGTCTGGCCTAATAGACTCCGGCTGAACAGACCTGAGATGTTCGGTCGGATCTGACCTAACAGACTCTGATCTGTTCAGCCGGATCTGACCGAACAGCTGGGGGGATTCACGGGGGGAGGCCAACGGAGTTCGGGGAGGGGGAATGCGGGGAAGCGGGGATGGAGAGGAGGGGAAGGGGTTTCGCCGGCGAGAGAGGGAGGAGCAGGGGGAGAAAGGGCAGGAGCAGGGGGAGGCGGGCAGGGAGGGAGAGTGGGGGAGGCTGGAGAGGGGGGAGAGGGGATGATTAGGGGGAGCTGGAGAGACCGAGGAGGGGGGAAGAAGAGGAAGAAGAAAGGGGTTTTTGGATTTTTCACTAAAGATGAAATTGTCCACAAAAAAAAATAGCACACTTGTAGTAATTTTGGGGGTGTCTTCATCATTCTGTGGGGTGGAAATAAGATTTGAACATGGTATTTTAAGTTTGAATTAGTAAGGTGAATAACTAAGTAATCTAGCTGGACTTCATATTGCATAATATGCCACCTAACTTTTAGGGGTCAATTCATATGTGTGAGCTATACACACATACAATACAATAAGAATGTCAATCCCACGTTGACACGTGTATTGATTTTCTTATAATATGTTACGTGCGTGGACCTCACACACATACAATAAGAGGGCTAATCACGCGTTGACATGTGTATTAGCTCTCTTATAATATGTTATATGTGTGAACCTCACACACATATTATAAGAGATTATATGAGGTTCAATCCACGTGTCGACGTAGGATTGACCCAATTATTGTATGTGTGTGTGGCTCACACATATGATCCGAATCTAGTTTCAGTGTTGACTCGCATTGTACATCTGATTCAAATCACAAAGGCTGAAATTTTCCAGTAGCTGAGAGAACCATAATCTGCATGGTTATTGAACTGCAGTGGATCCAAGAGTTTTTGAGGGACTATTTGTTTAGCGGAAAGTGATCTGAAAAAGAGAAATGTTCTCCGAATTTGTGGACCCAAAATGCTTGTAACTCACACTTTCTCAAAATGTGTTTGTTTGCAAAGAAAAAAAATGAGGTGTGAAAAAGTTGACAGTTAGACAAAAATGGGTCTCAAAATCTAAATTGGAAGAAAAAACATGAATTTCTGGCACAATTATTAAAATATTAATAATTATTTATAACTCCCTTTATTGGTTCATTAATTATTTAATATTTTTTATTTTTATTTTGTATTTTCGTTGTCAAACGGGAGATGGTGAGAAAATGACGTGCGTTTCACAGTGAGACCCATGGCGACTGTATCCATTTCTCTTTATTATTATTATTTTTTTTTGGTTCAAACAGTCCCCTGGTTTACTGTTCGAGCGTGGTTGGGTTAGTCAAATAATGCATTTTCATTGTTGACAAACACGTGATGTGCTGATCACACGTGATAAATTTGGTCCCTAAGAATCATGCAGGGACTAGGGAGTCCGTACTGTTGTAATGCCGTTGCAGTGCATTTGAGTGTTCTTAATTTTTTGTTTTGCACACAGAGATGCGAGTTCTAATTCTTATTTTGGTTGCATTTTAAGTGTCTTAATTTTTAACAAACTTTTCATCCACGAGAAAGAGGCACCGGCCTCCACAGGGGGGGTGGAACGGTGCCCAATAAGCAAATCCAAAGTGAACTTTCCATTTTGATTCTTAAATTGCATCCGATAACTCAATTTTTTAATATATCCAAACATGATAACCCCCGATAACATGAATGAATATTTTATAATTTTTTCGCGGAGTTCAATCTTAACGTTCTCTTTTATTTGTAGACATGATTTATATAAAATCTTAATCTAATTATTCTTTTTTGTTGTAATAGATAGACTTGTGTAGTCTCGAAAGGATTCGAACCCGAATACTTTCTACGCAAATATCAACATCTAACATTCAAATGCAAGATTCACTCCGTTGAAGTTGATTGATATCATTTAAAGTAAATAAAAATAAAAAATCAAGTGTTTAAAAAAATTTTATCCATCCATCAAGCGGCGCAAAATGGAAGGCCAAAAGTAGTGAGTTGATTAGATCTATATCTTTAGACATACAAATTCTCGATCCAGCCATTTGATCATGCTCTAAATATTTAAAAACCCTTGCGATCCAATTTTTTTTAGGTTTCAAATATTTCACACCGTTAAACTAACCAACTCACTATTAGGTCATTCATTTTTTCTACTTGATGTATGGGCAAAAAAGTATTTAAAATTATTGATTTTTGGTTATAAATACTTAAATTAATATAAACAAACTTCAACGGAATGAATCTTCTATTCGAATGAGATATGATTGTATTTAAGTGGGAAGGATTCGGATTCGAATACTTCTGGAACTACACAAGTCTATCGCATCATATGTGTGTCTTCGTGTGAGAAACTTTCTCACACAAAGACCGTGAGAAAATCATATAGGAACGATCTTGTGGATGATCTGAACGGTTCATCTTACTTTACATACTTTATTTAGGCTACCAATAAAAAATCACGCGATTCCGAGCCTTTTTACCCCTGCAACAAGTAATTACGAAACATACGTTATGTTATCCTAGAATAATGATGTCATTTGATGCATGGGTAAATAAGTTTGGAATCGCGTGATTTTTTATTGATAGCCTAATTAGAGTATGTATATCAAGATGAATAGTTCAGATCATATACGGAATCGCTCCTATATGGGTTTCTCATGAAGCTTGTTTTGAGAAAGTTTCTCGCTAGAAAATTTTTCAGGCAAATTTCGGGGCGTCCTAGAGGCGCTCCACCCTCATCCTAAGGAAACTCGGTAGTCAACAAGCCCTCCAGAGTAATTTCTAATATGTCGTTGAGAGCGGGATTCGAACCAGCACCCGTTTAGGAGCAAACCAAGCGGCTTACCCTTCCGCCACTCTCGCATGTGTGTGTAGAGAGAGAGAGAGTAACGATCCGGTGAGAAAGCTAGCTTAGGTGAAAAGATGAGAAGAAAGCACATGAGCCGTAGAATTATCTTTTAGATGGTTAATATTAGTTTTTGCGTCGGTTAAGTTAATTTTGGGTTGATTAATTTAATTTTTGAGTTTTAGTTTTATTTCCTCCAATCTAATCTGAACCACCCAGAAATTAATCTGACGTTTCCTATGCTCTTTTCTCGACTTCTCGCAAAGCTAGCTTTCTCACTAGATCACTACTATATGTGTGTGTGTGTGTGTATGTATGTATATCAGCCAACAGCTGAGAGTCCCTCTCAGCCTGCGGTGACGTGGCATATTATGAGCCACATAATTCGACAATCTAAAATGACGTCCCGCTTTTGAAGATAATTGAAATTACTAAAAGCCCATATCGTTTGTCTTTTCTTGGAATAATGTATTAGTTTTATATTCTTAATATTATTTTTTCTCCCCTTTTATATGTCTATCTCTCTGTGTCTCCTCACACTGTCAGATCTTGGTCGCTGTCTTGTAAAACAAATGGTTGAAAATAAAAATT
The DNA here is from genome assembly GCA_038442645.1 of Agave tequilana. Lineage (NCBI taxonomy): Eukaryota > Viridiplantae > Streptophyta > Magnoliopsida > Asparagales > Asparagaceae > Agave > Agave tequilana. The sequence goes on along the minus strand of JAVJIF010026711.1, from coordinate 31,162 downwards.
CATACTGCGACTATGATCACAGAATTCAATTTTATCTGACAATTTATTATTATGAATGCGACCAAAAGTCGCAATCCAATAAAAATTTATTAATAAAAAGACTGCGATCTTGTGGCAAAAATGAAAAATAAGTTATAAAATACTGCGACCAAGGTCGCAGTATTATGAAACAAAATTTTTCAAAAAGACTGCTATTATATAAGACTGCGACCAATGTCGCAGTCTTCGATCGCAGTCTTCTAATCATCTTAATTACTTAACTTTTGAGATCTTGTTCACTGTTTCAATTGACTATGTCTCTTGTTTCATAAGAATGCGTCCATGATCGCAGTATTCTATTTAGGTTATTTAATAAAAAATATTATGACCAACGTCGCGTTGTTATCAAACAAAACATTCTCAAAGAGACTGCTGTTACATAAAACTACGACCGAAGTCGCAATATTCTAATCATCTTAATTAATAACTTACGAGATTATTATCACTGCTTCAATTGACTGTGACTCTTATTTCATAAGATTGCGACCACGGTCATAGTATCCTATTTAGCTTAGCAAGGTCGAAAAAATACTGCGATCCTAATCGAAAAAATAAAAAAAAAGGTTGCAGCACTGCGACCAAAGGTTGCAATGTAAAATAAAAATAAATCTAAAAAGTGAAAACGATATTAAAAAATTTAAATCCAAAATTTTTCTTTTCAGAAACTGCGACTTCGATTGCAGTTTCAGAAAATAAAAAAATAAAATAAAATAAAATAAACTGCTTCAATTGATTATGTCTCTTATTTCATAAGAATGCGACCATGGTCGCAGTATTCTATTTAGATTATTTGATAAAAAATATTATGACCAAGGTGGCATTATTATCAAACATAACATTCTCAAAGAGACATAAGACTACGACCGGAGTCGCAATCTTCTAATCATCTCAATTAATTAACTTACGAGATTATTGTCACTACTTCAATTAACTGCGACTATGGTCACAGTATCCTATTTAGCTTAGCAAGGTCGAAAAAATACTGCGACCTTAATAAAAAAATAAAAAAAGACTGTAACATTATGACCAAAGGTCGCAATGTAAAATAAAAATAAATCTAAAAAGTGAAAATGATATTAAAAAATTTAAATCCAATTTTTCTTTTCAGATACTGCAACTTCGATTGCAGTTTCAGAAAATAAAAAAAATAAAATAAAATTGACTATGTCTCTTGTTTCATAAGAATGCGACTATGGTCGCAGTATTCTATTTAAACTATTTAATAAAAAAAATATTATGAACAAGGTCGCATTGTTATCAAACGTAACATTCTCAAAGAGACATAAGACTGCGACCGGAGTCGCAATTTTCTAATCATCTTAATTAATTAACTTATGAAATTATTGTTACTGCTTCAATGACTGCGACTCTTATTTCATAGGACTGCGACCACGATCGCAGTATCCTATTTAGCTTAGCAAGGTCGAAAAAATACTGCGACCCTAATCGAAAAAAATAAAAAAGACTACAACACTGCGACCAAAGGTCGCAATGTAAAATAAAAATAAATCTAAAAAGTTAAAATAATATTAAAAATTTTAAATCCAAAATTTTTCTTTTCAGAAACTGCTACTTCGATTGCAGTTTCAGAAAATAAAATAAAATAAAATAAACTTTTTAAGTCGCAGTAATAGATTTTTATTGTGATTAAAACATCTTTAAAAAAAAACTGAACATTAATGCGACCATGGTTACATTATTTAAAATGATTATTTTTCTAAAATTTAGTAATCAAGATCTGTAATTTTTTGTTTGAAAAAAACGCAAAATTTTTAGATCTGTAATTTTTTTAGTGGAGGAATAGTTGTAGGTAGGTTAAAAGTGAAATTGAGGGTATTTTAGTCATTGGTCAATGAAAAGTAGTGGGGTCTTCTTTTACCGCCTAAATTTTGACTTCTCTGCGTCTAATAGGAAGCAGCGTCATGACGGCTGAGAAACTCTCTCAGCTGTCGGCTGAGATACAGTAACTCTATATATATATACCCCCCCACACACACACCTCAGCTGGCAGCTGAGAGTCTCTCTCAGCCTGCGGTTACTTGGCACATTATTAACCACATCAACAAGATGCAGCCCGGCTATTGGAAAAAGTGAAATTGCTAAATTCTCCTGTGGTAAAAGATAGTGATTCTGTATTATTTATTATTACTTTTCTTCCCTTTTTCTTATTTCGCACGCTATCAGATTTAGGTTTGAGTTTTCGCTCATAAAGCTTTTCTAAAAAAAGCGGGATCCGGATTGGATACTTTTTTTTTTACTTTACAGACATAGATCTCCAAGCTCTTCATCAGGATCTCATTTTCTATTTTAATGTCGGCGGTTGATTAGAACACATCTCCTACCAATTCAGGTCACTGTCATTCCCGATCTCTTTATATCGATCTAAATATGAATCATATATCATCATGTTCAATTTCCTTACAGAATATTGAAAATCTTGAAGGATTGAGATCTTTGGATGTTGATCAAGAGGTTTTAATTTTATTTTTTTATTTTTTCCCGTAATTTCTTATCTGTAAAAATTTTGGGTAACCTAGATGGAACTGTCCTAGTTTATGTTTTCAGAACAAGAGTCACTTTTACCAAAAGTCACCATTTTTTCTGTTAATAATTTCACAGTTTTTTTAACTGCGACCTCAGTAGCGTTTATTTAATTTATAAAATTACATGTTTTTCTCATAGCCCTTAAATTTTAAGGACCGCGACAAAAGTCGCAGTATTTAATAAAATAATTTTTTAAGTTATTATAGACATCTTAAAATATGCGGCTGTGGTCGCTGTTTTTAATAAATAATGTCTCAGTATTTATATAACTGCGAATTTACTTGCAGTCTGTAATTACTTTTCATGTGCGACCTTTTGCTCAGTCTTTTAATATATTAAGGACTGCGACAGAGTTCGCAGTATTATAAAATATCACTATCTTGCAAAAAAATATAGACATTCTAAAATATGCGACTAACGGTCGCAGTTTTTTATTCAATAGTCGTATCTATCTTTACGACTGCGATCTTAGTCGTAGTTTTATTTTAATGTAGTTCTGACGTGTGATTTTCAATGATTTCTTTTTTATTTAATTCAACAATTATTTTGGTAGGATCTGAATTTACATGGAGATATGTTTACAAGTTTAGTTATTCTTTTATGATAACAATTTCGTACATAGGCTTTAGATTCGATCGCATAGGACGAACCTTCAGTTCTTCCTGACCTAATGTTGCAGAAACATAAACCTCATAAATATTGAATAAATTATTAAAAATAAACAAGTTCGCATTGCTTTAAAACAATTTTGGAAGGAAAACAATTGTTTGCGACCTTGGTCGTGATATTACTAATCAACTATAACACAATGCGACCTTTATCGTAGTGTTAAATAACTATGTGACACACGTCGTATTTATATAATTAACCAAATTAATTATCTAATAAGGACCTTGGTCAATCGTTCAGCGCACTGCGACCTGTGACTCAACATACTACGACAAGGGTCGCAGTATCCTATTAAGCTAACTTAGTATAACAGACTGCGACCTATGGCCCCAAATATCAAGAAACGGTGTGGGAAGACTGCGATCTCAGTCGCAGTGTTTATAGAAAATTTAATAGAAAAAAGAAAACTGGTGATAATAATACAGTAAAATTATAAAATTTTCAAAGACTCCGACCAAGGTCACAGTCATCTATTAGACTAATAGCCAATAATGGGACCCAAATTGACCAAATGGACTGAAAGTAAACTCCGACCTTTGGTCGCAGTGTTAAAAATGAAAAATTAAAAAATTAATTCTCTAATTAGATCGTTAATTGTTATTTTCTTTCCATCTAAAACTGCGACTTAAAACAAAATTTCAGGAAAAAATTTTAGTTTCAAATTTTAACATATATTGTGATCATGGTCGCAAGCTTTTAAATTAAATAAATTAATTATTTTCTAAAAACAAAGATTCATGAAAATTTTAGGAAAAAACATATTATTATTAGAAAATTTTAGTTTTAACTTTCTTCTTTGAAATTAAAATTCAAAACTGATTTTAAAAAAATAAGGGCAAGAGTCACGTTTGAATCAAAATTACATGAGAGAATTTTATGTTAAAAAAATGAAAATCAAATCTGAGTAAAACAAAAAAAATTGGGCTTCAGAAGTCTAAATAATTAGGGTTTTCAAAATTTCTTGTTTACCTTTTACCGCGGTTGTTTTCTTGGGCGCCATGTAGATTAGAACTTTTGTTTGAAAAAAAACAAGTTTTTACACAAAAATTTTAGTAATCAAAGTCACTAAATTTTTCGAAGTGTAGAATTTAAAATTTCAGATCTGTAAATTTTTGGGAAGTAACAGTTTTGCAGACAGTAAAACTTTGTAAGGGAGGGTATTTTAGTCAAATACAATTTTGAAGTGATTGAGGGCAATAAATTCGTGGGATATTTTGTCTTTTATTCGCCAAAAAAATTAACATTTGCGTGGCTATTAATCAGCCATGTCCCGCCAGCTAAGAAATTCTCTCGGCTGGTGGTTGAGGTATAAAAACCTCATATATGTGTGTGAGTATATATATATATATATATATATATATATATATATATATATATATATATAATATATATATATATATATATTGTGTTGTGTGTGTATGTGTGTGTGTCTAATATATATATATATGTGTGTGTGTGCGCGCGCGCGCGCGTATATGTGTGTGTATATATGTATGTATATATATATGTATGTATGTATATGTGTATATATATGTATATGTGTGTGCGCGCGCGCGCGCATGTATATATGTGTATATGTGTGTGTATGTATGTGTATGTATATGTGTGTGTGAGCTATATGTATCTCAACTGCCAGCTGAGAGAACTCTCTCGGTTGGAAGATATACTCAGTCTAATTAGCATTGCGACTATGGTGGCAACCCTCACAAAACATTGCGCCATGGTCGCAATCCTCACAAAAATACTGCGATCATGGTCGCAGTCCTCATAAAAACACTAGGACCATGGTAGCATTGCCACCAAAATCTGTGGCTGAGATTCTGTCACGTCGCCATCAGCTGATCTCTCAGCTGGCGGCTGAGTTACATTTCTCTCTCTCTATATAACACACTTGTGACATTCCGAAAGGATTCGAGATCGAATCCTTCTCACTCAAATACAACCTTATGACATCAGAATGTCAGATCCACTTCATTGAAGTTAAACTACATTATTTTAAGTAATTAAAAATAAAAAATCATATATTTTGAATACTTTTTGCACATACACCAAATAGGTGTAAAATGGACAGCCGGAATACTGAATTAGTGAATTTAACGGTATAGAATATTTGAAATTTAACAAAAATTGATGTATTAGGGTTTTAAGTGTTTACATCATAATGAAATGTTCAGATCGAGAATTTGTATATCTAAAGACGTAGAATTAAGCAATATGTTATTTTCAGCCTTTCATTTTGTGCCTACTTGATGGATGGATAAAAAATATTCAAAATATATTATTTTTTATTTCTGGTTGCTTGAAATAATGTAAATCAACTTCAGCGGAGTGAATCTTACATTTAAATATCGTAGGGTAGTATTTCACTGTGAAAGATTCAGCCTCGAATCCTTACTGAAAAACACGAGTCTATCTGTAATGTGTATAACATGCAGAGACGGAGCAGGTGGCTACGTGACCCCCCGCCCCGCCCAAAAAAGGTAAGTTGCCTTATATATTTTTTTCTTTTTTAGTTTTTGCTTTCATATAAATAGAATAAATATATTAATTAAGAACACAACAAGAGGATGTAGGGCGGCTGGTCTATGTTTGTTTTCTCAATGGCACAAACCATGGTTTGGTACTTTGTATCCCACTCGTTTTTTTTCCCTTTTTCTTCTAATTTTTCTTTTTACTTTTCTCTCATATAAAGCCAGCTAAATGAAAATAAAGAAACTAGAAAAAAATAAAATATTTAACCATAAATGTTCAAATATGATAATACGTAGATTACACTCTATTTAAAGAGTAATAAAAATCATTTTGCATGTAATTAGAATGTCAATAATAAAATCTGCAATATACTATTAATTTAAGGCTAGAATTATAATTTTTGAATTTAAAAAATATTACAATTATAAAGAATCTTTTTTCTAGTTAAATTTAAATAGACTTTAATTATAGAATATTTATCAATTCAATATTTATGATCAGTTAATAAAATATATTTTAAATAATTTAATTTTTAAAATTACAGTCTCAAAAAAATTGATTTCAAGTCTAATACTATCCTATTATATCTACACTGAAAGATCTTGCATCTATCACTGTTTTAGTTGTTTTTTCAAGAGAAATTAACGGAAAATTTCGATTGGTGTAAAATTGTCTCTTCTCAAGTTCAAAGTTTTGATTATGTCACTGATAATATGTGTTTGATATACTAGTAATTTAAAATTGAATGTAGAAAATAAAGAAATTTAATGGTTTGAAAACATCATGGCATCATCCTTATTGCTCAACAGAAAAAGAAAATAAAAATAAATCATGGCATCCTACAACGACATCATGGCATCATTATGCAGCGAAGATGTGAGCATTAAAAAAAAAAAAAAAACCTAAACTAAATAAACTCATTCTGATCTGCAATTTGCAATTTGCAACCTGCAGAAACAGAATGGGACCCACATCAAAAGTATCGCGGCCCGCCAATGGGGACACTCACTCGCCGCCACCGCGGGACCCTCCACCTCCTACAGTCCTACTCCCATTTCCACGTCAAAAGCCGTCCTCGCCACATCAATTCCCACGACTCCCAAAAGATTTTCCAAAATCGCAGCGCAGACACCATCCGCCTCCTTTCTCCTCGCCGATCTTTTCGCCCCTATAAATATCCCCCGTCTCCTCTCTCCTTCGCCTATCATTTCAGATTTTCTCGCCTAATTCAGTTCAGTTCAATTCAATCACATTTCTTTTCTTCCCCGTCTCAAATTCGCCGAAGAAAACAAAAGATTGCGTCTTTAGCGGTTCTTTGCATGTTAAGTTCGTCGACGCGGCGACGACGAAGAGCAAAGTTCCGGCGGAAATTGTTCGGTGAGAATTCGCGAGGGGATTAGTAATCGTAGTCTTTGAGCTAGGGTTTTTGTGAGATGGAGCAGAAGAGTCTCCTCATGTCGGCCCTCGGCGTCGGGCTTGGGGTCGGGCTCGGCCTCGGCGTCGGGCGGTGGACCGCCCAGGGCGCCGCCGACTCGAGCGTGCTGACAACGGAGCGGCTGGAGACGGAGTTGATGCGGCAGGTTGTGGACGGGAAGAACAGTAATGTACCTTCAACGAGTTCCCGTACTTTCTCAGGTAAAAAAAATCTTGTATTTTTTACGGTTTTTATTCTTGATTCTTTTTTGGGGTGATTTTTAATTTGGGGCTGTCAGTGTAACGCTGGAATTTTGTTGGATTCTGGGCTCTTTTTTTTCTGTTACCATGTGGGAGGTTGGTGTGTATTCTGGAGTAGCCAATAGAGAACCTGGGATGTCCATTTCAGAGTGGGGATGGCCAATAATAATTGGAGTTTAATACACAGCCATGCTCTGTTGTCCATCTTGGCATTTTTTGGGAATCTTATCGGTATTGGTTGGAATTTTTTAGGTAGCTGCTGCCTTTTGGTATCTCTTCAATGAATCTGAAAATGAAAGAAACTTGGATAATCTTCAAGATTAATAGCAACATCTTGTTTATCTGAAAGGATGAATTTTCAACAGTACAAATTTAATAATAACAGAAGTTAAAGATCTAGTTTTTTCTTTTTTCTAGGTATATGTTGCCTTTTGATGCCTCTTCAATGTATCTGAAAATGAAAGAGACTTGAAAATCTTCAAGATGAATAATTATGACTTGTTTATCTGAAAGGATGAATTTCAACAGTAGAACTTTAATAATAACAGAAGTTAAAGATCTAGTTTAGTTATGTTAGATCTTCCAAAAAGATTATGCTCAAGTTAATTAAATGGAGAGGATATGTGATTTGTACTCTAAATCATTGAGCACATACCTAAGCTTGTTCTTGATGTTTGGGCTTTTCTACTAAGCTTGTTCTTGATGTTTGGACTTTTCTAATCCCTTACTTCTTTTGGCCAGTTATATTCTGGTGCACCTTATTTCACTTTCTTTGGTTAATTTGACTACTGGTTATTGATGAATAGTCCTATATATGCACTTGAGGTGGAGTTAATATGCAACATGTCAAGCTAATCATCCCTGGACTAATAGATCTCTATAAACATCATCTAAATAACATATTGTGTGTACTAGTTGTAGTTAATTCATCAATCGCACCCATTCATGGATGACCATGGAAAGGAATAGCTCCATCATGGAAGCGATGATTACTGGTTATAGATTAAGATACTGGATAGGTGATAGAAGTTCCTGTAAATAAAATCTAGTTCTTTTACCATGAGCATAGTCCCCCACTTTCTTTGACTGAGTATTGTAGCTAATGTGATACTTTATGTGATCATATTTATTATACCTCTGTTTTTCTTGTATATTCATTACATGTCTACATGATTGAATCTACTTTCCATGGCTATATTTATACTTCTTTTAGCTTTGCTTAATGTTGATCATTTTACCTAGTTACCTACTCATGTCAGTGTACCTCTACATCCTTGTATCCTGTAGTTTGGATGTCAACTCTCACAGTAACAGCCACGCTATTGAATCTTGTTTCTCTGAAGAACAAACAACATATTTATTTACCTTACATTCAATATGAGACGAATTTCAATATAATGTTTATGAAGAAACTAACAAGTTGTGTTGGTATCAGACAAAGCAATTGAGAATGGGTGAAGTGTGGTCATATCTTGTGAAAAGGAATTGTGGTTTTGAGCACATTCATAGTGGCTAAAAATGAACAAGATGAATATTAGACAACATAGATGAGATGGTAATTTGTGTTGATATATTTGCTTTGATATATCGACTTCGACTTTAATGGTTCGGTATATAGTATATTCTGTTCATAGCTGCTGTTGCTGCAGCTTCTTCTTCTACTAGTTTTCTGTAGTTGCATTTGTAAATTTGTGTGGGTTTTTCTGATACATGTAAGTCGTTTCCGTTCTTGATTTCAATGGAGAAGGTTGCAAGGTTAAACTAACATGACATAATGATCTCAACTTTGTTCGCCTCATGTAGTTGAAAATAGGGATATATTATAGTGTAGTTACATCTGCAAGTGTAGGTTCAGAATTTTGAAGGGGTTTATCTTATTGCATTTCTAATATTACAGTGAGCAAACCCGTGCGGTATTGATAAGCGCAGCCTATGTTCATTTGAAGCAAGCAGATTTCTCTAAGTATACTCGAAATCTATCTGCTGCAAGTCAGGCCATTCTGCTCTCAGGCCCTGCAGGTAGTATTTTTAACTTGCTAATTGCACTTGAGGAATTTGACCGTATGTGTATTTTATGCTTGATACTGACATAAAGATCTATACTTGAAGAGTTATATCATCAAATGCTTGCCAAGGCTGTAGCCCATCACTTCGAGGCCAAATTGTTGTTGCTGGATGTAACTGACTTTTCTCTCAAGGTACATGAATACCCCCCGATGCCAACACACACACACGTGCACACAAATCTCACCCCTTTGTGATGTTTTTAATTGTAAAAGATTTTAATATCTATGTGTCTAATTGTTACAGATACAGAGCAAATATGGCAGTGGCAACAAAATTTCTGTAAGATGCCCGATGCTTATCATTTATATATTTCTTATTTTATCTTTGGAACTTGTGCACCTTGCACTGTTGATATCTGGAGGGGTTCCAGGGGGATTATATCAATTCTAGAAGTGATATATACATTTCTGTGAGACATGACAAGTGGTGTTTGTGGATTGCATACTTGTTGTATTTGATTTATGCATTACTTCATTGTAGCTTGTTGTACATAATTATTGACTATAGTTATGTTCTAAATATAACTTAATACTCTTTGCAAAGGGACCTAGTTCCTCTATTACAGACTGGTTTCTCATTTAGGTGTATTTACTTTTGCAGCCTTGTAAAAGGTCCATCTCCGAGGCAACACTTGATAGAATGTCTGGTTTTCTTGAATCCTTTCCCTTCTTTCTTCAAGGGAGGAATCTAAAGGTATCAGTTGCATTACGGAAACATATTTACTGTATGTAGTTTGCTTACAGTGTCAAACTTGATTTTGTGCTCTTTTTAATTGTTAGACTGGATTTTCATTTTTGAGGCAATGGTAGACTGGATTCTTTCTTTCATGATTAGATGTGTTTGCTTAGGGCTACAGCTCAGCTCTTCTAGCTGTTTCTTTGAATCATCTTGTGAATAGATTGTGGATTTGTCATAAATATATGATTCTGAAAAAAGCAAGCCCTCTAGAAGAGCTCAGAACTGTTCCATTAAATACTAAGTTAAGTCCAGATGGCCTTTTGAGACTATACGGAGCCTTGCTTGCATACATGAGCTTGATAAAATCCATTGGGTGGCGACACAGTAAACTTTCCTTTAAGATCATGAACAAGAAGGCGATCTCCATATCTGTTAGTAAAGATGCTGTCAAAAAACAATAACCATGCTAGAGAGGGTGTGGATGCTGATTGGGCCAGTAATATAGTTACATAGGTAACTGTCTTTATCGTGACATGATAATATGAGACATACACCAGCCTTCTAGCAGTCTAAAACATCACAGGTGTGGTTGTTCTAGTCATCAATGTCATTATATATAGTTTTCTCTGATTGCATGTAGGTCACTTCCTATCAGAAATTGGCACGCCTGTTCATGTCAAACTCACAAGGCCTGTCCTCCTTATTGTCATTTGCCACTTACAAATGCTTAAACCTTTGCTCACCTCAAAAATATGTATGAGATTAAGTATGTTATGCTTCATGTTGGAAAATTCAAATTGTATTATAAATCAATTTTCCCTTGAAATATCTCTGGGACCCAAATGACAACCAATATATAATACTTATATTGTTGAATGATATGTATTTGTCAAAGACATCTTCCCCTTAAATTTATGTATTCATTCTCAAAGAGTGCCATGGCTACTGTAAAAGACGAAAATTTTTTATTCAGGTCCTTGTGTTTGTTTTCTGACAACTGGAAAATCCGACATCGATGCTTGTTATGGGTTACATTTGTTATGATGTTCATGTTTCTCTTGTCAAGTTATAGTATTACTGTTAATGCCACCACTTATTAACTTAAGGGTTCCACTTTTATAATTTTATTGCAGTTTCATTGCGTAGGGAAAGCAGCAGTGCAGATATAAGGTCAAAGTATTACTTACTATGCACACATTAATATTTTATTTAGCTGTTTTGTCCTATTATATGCTCATTTATGCCTATCGTATATTCAGGGGCCTAGATGACAGCAATAAAATGGCAAAAATTCGCAGGAATGCCTCTTGTTCAGCTGATATGAGTAATGTCACATCACAATGCGGTTCAGTGAATCCAGGTTGCTACAATTTATTTATGTTTCATACTGTGCGTTTTTGGCTATTAGTTGGATGAACTGTTTGAGCTCCTTCAGATCAGTTCAGTCTTAGGCCCTTTCATGTTCCATTATAGAAATCTTAATTATGTTTAAATATGACTTCGTTGAATTGTTAAAGTCCATCTTTGCCATTATATATATATATATATATATATATATATATATATATTATATATATATATATATATATATATATATATATATAGGGCTTACTGTACCTCAGCCTGCAGGCTGAGAGAGTTTCTCAGCCTGCGGGACGTGGCTGAATATATGCCACACATCGGTCGCAGAGTGTGGGCGCCAAAAAAATCAAAAAAATCCCGCCTAAACAATCGTGAAACAAATTGACAAAATACCCCTTTTATATGACGACGGCGACTTCTAACATTGAAAAGTAAAAAAAATATTCCATGGTCGCATACTTAATACAGAATAAAGAATACCCGAGGAAACATGCTATCGTATAGCAATGCGACCTCCTTCAGTACTGCGACCAAAGTCGCAAACTTCTTTCTCATTACGATGGTGATGACGAGGATTAGAAGTTTAAAAAATTGTATTTTGTTTTTTTTAAATATATATAAATCTGTTTTCTAAAGTTAATTGTGTGAATTACATTTTTTACTACTATGTCTTGGTTGAAAAATGCTGTACAATTGTTACAAACCTTCATTTTAAAAATTTTACGCTAAACAAATATACTGCGATCATGGACGCAGTTAATAATTATATTACTTCACCCTTATAAAATTTTAAAATGAAAGGTTGCGACTTGGTTGCAGTTGCTGGACGCAGACTTAATAAATACACTGCGACCTTGGTCGCAGTTGCTGGACTTTAGTCTTAATCAACAACAACACTGCTACCTTGGTCGCAGTTTCTGACCGTAGTCTTAATAAAATAAACGACCGTAGTCTTAATAAAATAAACTGCGACCTTGATCGCAGTTGTTGGTGTTTAGTCTTAATAAAATACACAGCGACCTTGGTCGCAGTTGCTGGTCTTTACTCTTAATCAACAACATCACTGCGACCTTGGTCGCAGTTGGTGGTCTTTATAAATAATCAACAACAACATTGCGACATTGGTCGCAGTTGATGGCCGCAGTCTTAAAAAAATAATCTGCAATCTTGTCGCTATTGCTGGTCTTTAGTCTTAATCAACAACAACACTGCGACGAGGTAAACAACAACACTGCGACGAGGTGACACGTCACCGCAGTAGTTGCTTAGTCGCAGTCTTTGGTCACAGTGTCGACCCTGGTCGCAGTAGTTACTGTTTGCAATGTATCTTATGCGACCTTGGTCGCAGTGTCATCTATGGTCATAGTTGTTTAGTTTGCAATGCATGGCTGCGACCAAGTTCGTAGTTTATTAAAAAAAACAAATATGCTTTTTATTTATGTCCAGGCATTTATCTCCAGGCATGTGCAAATGATACAAAAACGATCTCTTATACAATAAGATTGAGTGTTACAATATAGCAGTACAAAGAAGACTAAACATCAAAAAAGATCCCTTGTTGACTAGAGCAGTGGTGTTATTGAGGTCTTTTATTTATGTCCAGACATTTATCTTCAGGCATGTGAAAATGATACAAAACGCTTTGTTATACAATAAGATTGAGTGTTACAATATAGCAGTACAAAGAAGACTAAACATCAAAGTAGCCAAGAAGACTAAACATCAAAAGAGCCCTTGTTGACTAAGAGCAATCTTCTTCTTGAGGTCTGGTGGGCAGCAGAATCCTCCGATTCCAACTGACCCTCCAAAGTGCCGGGATACGATCTTTCGTTGATGAACATCTCTTCACCTGAAGGTTATCCAGTGAGCATGGAGTTTCCTCGATGTCACTTCTGGGGTAAGAGAGGGAGAGTGAGACCTCACAAGGTATGCTACCCACCACTATATCCACCACATCCCCCGCCGCCATACCCACTCTGACCATCCGTTATCAGCAAGCTTGACTGGTGCATCAAGTCAGAGCAGATCTCGGTGAGGCTTAAGTCCTCGTCAGGGATCATGACTTCTTCCCTTGTGAACGACGAGGACCATGACTTCTTCCCTTGTGGACGATTAGGTCTATGACTTCTTCCCTTGTGGACGAACATCGATCAAGTTCGTCCATAGGGTCATCTTCATCCATGGAGGCAGGCCCCTGTTAGAGACTCTGAAGAAGGCGGAAATTCTCAGAGCAATTGCTCTCGAAAGAAAACAGTCTAATTATGGGCTGTTAAAGGGAGAGGGTGAGCACTATTTATAGGCAGCCCATAATAACCATAATTCATGGTTCATTAATCAGAATCGTCGGCATTAATGGTCTCCAACCGCCAGCGCCGGTTTGGCATTAAAAGACATTAACGCCTAAACCCAATGAAGAACCGACGCGTGGACAACCGCTTCGGGAAATAACGAATGGTGCGGGGTTCGTCAAAGTAGACTTGACGTTAAAAGATCTCATAAAATCTTTATGACAGGTCGCGTCTCACGGAGTGACTCCAAGTCGCATCAGACAACAGACAACTTTTCATTTTTCATTTAGATTCAAAAAATGACTTAATCCAAAAAACAACACTTAATAAAACAACACTTACTTAACGTACTGCGACCAAAGTCGCAGTCCATGTAATGCAACCCTAGATTGCAGTTGCTGGCCATCTTTATCAATAACAACACTGCGACCTTGGTCGTATTAACAATGTACACTGCGACCAAAAGATTTTGACTAAGGTCGCAGTTTAAATGTACAATGCGACCAAAGACTCTGACTACATTATATACAAAAAAATTAATTACTTAACGTACTGCGACCAAAGTCGCAGTCCATGTAATGCAACGCTAGATTGCAGTTTCTGGCCATCTTTATCAATAACAACACTGCGACCTTGGTCGCATTTAACCATGTACACTGCGACCAAAGACTTTGACTAAGGTCGCAGTTTAAATGTACAATGCGACCAAAGACTCTGACTACATATATACAAAAAAATTAAACTATAAAGTAGAATTTTATCGCAGGCTGAAAAAATTGATCTGAAAAGAGCGACAAAAATAAAAGGGGGGAAAAATAATAATAAACAATAAGGAAAAGTTATCATAAGGGGTATTTGGTAATTTAACTTCTACCTAAAAGCGGGCCGCAAGTCAGTGAGGTGACAAATTGAGCCACGTCACCGCAGGCTGAGAGAGTACTCTCAGCCCGCGGGCTGATATACATTTTTCTCATATATATATATATATATATATATATATATATATATATATATATATATATATATATATATATATATATATATATGAAAATTTTCAAATGAGAAACTTTCTCAAAATAAGCTTCGTGAGAAAACCATATAGGAGCTATTCTGTGAATGATCCGAACCGTTCATCTTGATATACTCTAATTAGGTTACTAATAAAAAATCACACGATTCCGAGCTTTTTACCCATGCATCAAATGACATATTTATTCTACGGTGAATATAACGTATGTTTTGTAACTACTTGTTGCATGGGTAAAAAAGCACGGAATCGCGTGATTTTTTATTGGTGGCTTAAATAAAGTATGTAAATCAATATGAACGGTTCAGATCGTTCACATGATCGCTCTTTTATAGTTTTCTCACGGTCTTCGTGTGAGAAAGTTTCTCACACGATGGGTCTTCATGTGAGAAACTTTCTCACATGAAGACCGTGAGAAAACCATATAGAGGCGATCATTTGGATGATCTGAACCGTTCATCTTGATCTATATACTTTATTTAGGCTACCAATAAAAAATCACGTGAGTTCAAGTCTTTTTACCCATGCAACAAGTGGTTACAAAACATACGTTATATTCGCCGTAGAATAAAGATGTCACTTGATGCATGGGTAAAAAGACTTGGAATCGCGTGATTTTTTATTGGTAGTCTAATTAGAATATGTAGATCAAGATGAACGGTTCGGATCATCCATAAAATCTCTCTTATATGGTTTTCTCACGAAGCTTATTTTGAGAAAGTTTCTCATTTGAAAATTTTCATATATATATATATATATATATATATATATATATATATATATATATATATTGAGTTGATCCCCTAAGAACTGTTCTCACGAATTTTTGTGAGAACTTTCATATGGGCCGTCGGATCTGATAGAGATCTGATTTGATTTGATTTGATTATCAGATCCGACGACCCACATGAAAGTTCTCACAGAAATCTGTGAGAACCGTCTTAAGGGATCAGCTCCCTATACACACACACACACACATATAAGGTGAGCTCATTTTAGTTAAACACTTTATCTTGGGTAGTGCAAAATGATCACAAATTATGGATGAAGTCCAACATTATTATTTTTAAGAAAGTTAGATTAAAAGTTTGAATATATTCTCATGATTCGACCTTCGCAAATTTTGTTAAATTCAGCTTTCTAAGTGATTTACAAATATAGCAAGTAATAATATGACTTGACAAAATCACAGAAAGTTCTTTGCAAGCGCCTTATTGTCACTTAGTCTTTTTCCTGCCCTGTATGGTATTTACTTATTATATTATTTGGTATATTTCATACCGTTAGCATTAAGTGACCTGCAGTTATGAGAACGTGTGACAATCATGAGAATATTTTTTAGTATATCTCTGGTTGCTAGTGGTTCCAGAGGAACCTGAAGAAAATGCTTGTCATCTTTATTGCATCTTTATTTAGCTAAAGTGCTTGAAACTAAGAAATTATAATTGAGAAGGGAGATCTTTGTTACACGACTCTGCTATCCAGAGAAGAAATTTTTTTCCTCTGGTGATCTCCAAATTTTGTCTAATGGGCAGATGAATTTTTTTTTTTTTTTTTTTTTGTAGAGATTAGATGGTAAACTATATATGAAAAGGTTTCCCCTGAATCTTTATAACTTTTTAACCGATTGCTTAATCAGTCATGATTTTAAATGTTATATTTTTTTAGAATGTTAGCTATTTTATTTTCCAAACCCTATGTTGTTAATGGCTCCTATATCCTAATGGTTTCGCTGGTTCTCAGCTCCTGTCAAACGTACTAGCAGCTGGTCATTTGATGAGAAACTTCTTCTACAATCTATTTACAAGGTATTCGTCTTTTCATGTGCAGAATGTTTCTGATTGTCTGCACTCACTTCGTGTCCTATCTAGATAATGAATTAAACTTTAGTTAGCTTGCTCCTAATATTTGTACACATAAATTTTATTTCTTTTTTTTTTGGTGATGGTTTCAAGTAATATTTGGAGGCTCCTGATCTTGACGTTACCCTCCAGGTTTTGATTTCAGTCTCCAAACCAAGCCAATTGTCCTTATATAAGGGATGTTGATATCCTTCTGCTTAGATCGCAAAGGTTGCATTCCCTGTTTGAGAAGATGTTGACGAAACTATCAGGACCTATTCTGATACTTGGTTCAAAGATTTTAGCCTCGAATAGTGATACCAAAGAGGTGGATGAGAGGCTCACTACTTTGTTCCCTACATTATAGAGATCAAGCCTCCTGAAGATGAATCTCGCTTAGGTTGCTGGAAATCCCAACTAGAAGAAGACATGAAACTGATTCAAATTCAGGATAATAGGAATCATATTGCAGAGGTACTTGTTGCGAATGATCTTGAGTGTGATGATTTGGGCTCAATCTGTGTTGCGGATGCAATGGTTCTTGGCAATCACATCGAGGAAATAGTGGTATCAGCAGTTTCCTACCATTTGATGCATAACAAAGATCCTGAGTACAGAAATGGAAAGCTTGTTATCTCATCAAAGAGGTTAGTTAATATGTGTTATGGTTTCAGTTAGTTACTGTCAACAATTTTGTTTTTCTTCTTTTATCTAACTATAACATTCATAACACAGTTTGTCCCATGGATTGAGTTTATTTCAAGAAAGTGAGCTTAATGGCAAGGATACACTAAAGCTAGAGGTGAATGCTGAAGTATTAAAGGTTTGTTTTAATGGGTGTGTACTTCTGTTGAATTTAAAACAGTATAAAGATGTGGGAGTCTGAAATATTATAATTTGCTTCAAATTTTTGTTGTTCCATAGGACATTGGCAATGAAGAGTCCAAAAAGTCTGAGCAGAATTCTGAGACCCATTCTCCTGAAAACAAAAGTGAATCAGATAAATCATCTAAGCCGGCAAAAGCATCTGTAAGTTCGACTCCCTAATTGTTTCCTTCACGTTCTTTGCTCGATTCTGTTTAACATTGCCTCTCCCTTCTTTCTTTCCCTTCTTTCTTTATTTAATTTGTTTTACTTTCTGCTCATTGAATGGACTGGTGAGATTGCTCCATAAGTTATTCAGTGCTAATAATGTTGCATCCAGGAAGTTGCTCCGGACAATGAATTTGAAAAGCGGATTAGACCAGAGGTTATCCCAGCCAATGAAATTGGAGTGACATTTGATGATATAGGTGCTTTAGGTGATATAAAAGAATCTCTTCAGGAGCTGGTCATGCTTCCGCTTCGAAGACCAGACCTTTTTAAAGGAAGCCTTCTAAAGCCTTGCAGGGGAATATTACTGTTTGGGCCACCTGGGACTGGGAAAACAATGCTGGCCAAGGCCATAGCAAATGAAGCTGGAGCGAGTTTCATCAATGTTTCGATGTCCACTATCACATCAAAATGGTTTGGTGAAGATGAGAAGAATGTCAGAGCTTTATTTTCACTGGCTGCAAAGGTCTCCCTACTATTATTTTTGTGGATGAAGTTGATAGCATGCTTGGGCAGAGGAGTAGAGTGGGAGAGCATGAGGCAATGAGGAAGATCAAGAACGAGTTTATGACTCATTGGGATGGGCTCTTAACAAAGCCTGGTGCAAGCATCCTTGTTCTTGCTGCAACGAATAGACCATTTGACCTTGATGAAGCTATCATTAGGAGGTTTGAGCGCAGGTTTGTTCTTTCTTATAACTCACTAAAGAAAACAATTTAAGATGTTCATTTATGCCATGCATCTTTCCTTATTTAACCTTTTTATCTTATTGAACAGAATTATGGTTGGTTTACCAACCTCAGAGAGCAGGGAATTGATCTTGAGAACGTTGTTGTCTAAAGAGAATGTTGAAGAAGGTATTGACTATAAAGAGCTTGCAACCATGACTGAGGGATACACCGGCAGTGATCTCAAGGTTCGTTTGTTTCTTTATGGAATGTTATCATTGATAAACCATTGATTATTAAACTTAGAACAAATTTCAATGCAGAACCTGTGTATGACGGCAGCATATCGTCCTGTCAGGGAGCTAATTCAGAAAGAAACACGCAAGGAATTGGTAAGGAATTTGGGTCACATGTTGTACTTTTAGCATCCAGTAGATAAGTATTTCTATTAGAAGTTTGCTTAATTTAGTCATTTTGTTGCGAACTCAGTAGAGTTAAGAGAGAGGCAGAGGATTATAAGACACAAAGGGGCCTAATAAGAGTATACACACCCAATAGACGCATGTTGGGTGTTCGTATCCAGATGATTAATCCATACCATTTGTTATAAAAGAATCACGAGGGAGAGGAGGATGAATGGGAGATTAAATGCAGAGGGGAATGTAAGCATGCAGATGATTAATTCATACTATTCCTTACAAAAGAATGAGTAACAAGGTGCGCGCGCACGTTTTTTTTTTTTTTTTTTGGGTTTTTTTTTTGGTTTTTTTTTTTTTTTTTTTTTTTTTTTTGTGGGGGGGGGGGGGGGGGGGGGGGGGTCCTCCAAGACCCACAGCCTTCCCAATTATGGAGGAGGATATTCTTAATACTACTTGCTCGGAAGTCGGTTATTCTTCTCAGAATATTTGTTGGAGGCATGCCTTGAACACGGGAACTCCAAGTCACATGCCTTGCTCCTCAAGGATCAGGAAGTGGTGTTTATTCGTTCACACAAACTGATAAAATGCTTGGTGGGATGTCTTTATTCCAAATTATACCTTGTTCACTTTTGGAAGATCAATAAATGCACCATAAAGCAAAAAGCTCATGATGACACAGTGCATATTAGGCAAAAATCATGGACTGCACACAAATCTAAAGCAAATTGATGATCAAATACTTGTTGACTCTTTTACCAAGACTTCCACTCCTGAAACTCCATTGTTTTTTTAATTTAAACATTCTTCAGTGACCACTGTTTTTTTCTTCCTCTCTTTAAAAGCCTATGAAGTTCAAGGTTCTGTTCCCTTTGATGTTTCGTGTGAGTCTCAAATTTCATTGTCTTACATAAAGCTCGATCTACTCGCTTCTCCTTTCCCAAAACAAATAGAAGGTGTACTCTACATTTGCTTAGTGCTTAACTAGTTTACTCTTTTATCAATATATTTAAAAAATTTAAGACTTGTACATAAACTCTATAGGTGCTTCTCTTCTTCATTTCCTATTTCCTTTTTATTTCCAGTGCAGGCTGTGTTTCATGTTTTTTGGATCCATTGCTCAGTATTCTTAATGTAATAAGGGTTCCATCTTATCTACTTCAGGCTTTTAAACTGTAATTTTGTTTTATAATATCAGGAGAAGAAACAGAAAGCTGAAAAAGGAGAGGGTGCAGCAGAAGTGACAGAAAATAAGGACGGTGGAGAAGAAGAAATTACTCTAAGGCCATTAAATATGGAAGACATGAAGCAGGCCAAAAATCAAGTAAGTATTGTGTTTTTACTGATTTCCATGAAGCTTCATTTGTTAAAGAAATTTGGCTTGATGAAGATATGGTCAGTTATTGGTCAATTAGGATACACCAAGTATTATATAATATCTGCTCGATGGGCAGGCTCTATAAGCTTATGTCATTAAATGTAGTTAAAGTGTACAGTGCATTAGCCATTAAGTGTAATTAAGAGCTTTTGAAGAGAAGATGGGGTTTCTTTATGCAGAAGTTGCTGTACATAGAATGAACATTGAAATCCCAGATCTCTTGAATGACACAAGAGGCTTTACAACTAAGCTACATTGGCACTCACGATAGGGCAGTTTTGGATAGTTTTGCACTCACAAAAGAGGTTTCAATATGGGATAGAGTAGTGAGTTTTGTTTATTGTAGATATAGTAGTGAGTTAGTTGGGGTTTATATTGAAACCTCTCGAACTACTCTCTAGAATAGTATTATTAGAGTTTGGACCTAGCACCACATGCACGTTCCAGTCAACCCACGGCGGCATGCATATGCCACGCCAGGGTTGTCTGCGCCACCAAGTACCAACTTGCTGGGATTTCTCTTACGAGCATGAAGTGGATTGCTTGGCTGTCTGCATAAAGGTGATGTTTAGTTTTCTAGGGATCATGCGATTGGATATCACATGTCAGAATTATTAACCCTATGTTTTTCATCAAATTATTGTGTTGTTTATAATTCGAGGGAAAAAATTGTTTTCTCATTTCTTTCTGATTTTCATTTAATTCACACAACAGTTTGTTTTCCCATCCTTACTTTCAAGAAACTCGATTTAGCGGGACGGAACAAACTCCTGTTCGTATTACATTGAGTGTATCTTTCCATTTGCCCTCATCAGAGTCATGTGATCTAGTTTCATAGACAAGCTAGCTATGTTGTCAGTGAATTTTAGTTTGAATAGTGCAGGCTGCAGGGTATTTTTTTGGTCATACCTTCCAATAGTATGGCCTTCAGGCTTCAGGTAGGCATTCGATGTGGTAACCGTGAAGGACTTTGCTCTAGTGCCTTGCATCTTTTCTTTGCTTCATTCCAAGCGTAATTAAGGCTCAAATGACACTCTTTCTTTAGTTGTTATGTCTGATTTAGATTGGTGGCTAAATGCATATCAGCCACATGTCTGCTAATTCCTTTCATCTCATCTGGCCATGCAACCATGCTCCGGTTCTTCATGTCTTTTTCCCCTCATCCTCTTCAATCCATTATAGCTTTTGGTGCTCTCTCTTTCTTGTTAATTCATCTCTACTCTTTTTCTTTTGTTAAAAATTCAACAGAACTTTTGACATAAATTGTGTGATGCAGGTTGCCGCCAGTTTTGCTTCTGAGGGTGCTGTCATGAGTGAACTCAGGCAGTGGAATGAATTATATGGGGAAGGCGGCTCAGAAAGAAGCAGCAGTTATCTTACTTCCTGTAAATCACACGTGACTGTGCGCTCAGGCACAAGCCAATTCGAGATCATTGCCCCCTGTGAGACATCCTGAAGAGAGACGGCATGAGATGTTGGTTCGTATTGGTCTGTGGAGGTGATCATGTTATCAGGCAGGGGAAAAGATAGGAAACAGATATAATTAATTAAGGCTAAAAGTATACTGTTGTAATATTATTTCGAAATCATATAGGTATATGATGGGTGTGCCATGTATTGCGCTTGTTCTGATGTACGCGGTTATTTACATTTTATGTGTTTGATAATTGGAAGAACAATTTGTACTTGCACTTTTCCCCTTAATATAAAATTAGATTGTATGTTGGTGCAATTGTTCGTGTTGAGAGAGAATACTCTTTTGTGTAAGACTCAGTCCTCTACAGGAAAAATGTTGGGAGGGAATGACAGGATTTTAACTGCTGTGATTAAATGCATGCATGGAAGCATATATGATTGTTAGTAGTGTTTTTTTTATTTTTGGATGCACAAATGGTGTTGTTAGTTGGACTTCTATTAGTTTTGAAAAATGATGGCATCCTTATTTGAAAAGGCATTGTAAACTCAATTGGTAAAACTTATCCTTTTTTAGTTTGCTATTCTGAACTCTAAGGTATCTCTTTTGATATTTACTAGTTTGAACTGGACTTCAATTATCCATATGCATAAACAAATTATCTATAGGATTAACTAAACTTGTAGATTTGCGAACAGAAAAGCAGAAGTTTAGGCATTATTTGAACAATATGTAAACATGTGTTTTGGGGAGTAAGACTTTAAAAAACACATACTTTTATTTATAGGATTAACTAAACTTATAGATTACCAAAGAAACAAAAATGTAGACAGTATTTGAACGATCTGTAAACATATGTTTGGGGAGTGGGAGACTAAAAAGACATTTATTTATTTATTTTTAAGAATGATGCATTGGCTTTATTTTAGATATTGCATTGGTTATATGAATTGATGCTAACTCCTCTAACAAAGGAGTAGGAAAAGACTCATACAATTACTAACAAATCAATTAATGGTTGAGACATAGACGACCAGCACGGTGAGCAGCTTCATTAGTCGATCTGTTATCGAGCTCGAGCCTCGTGTTTGTGTTGACCTGAAGTAGACTACGACATTCATAGACGACATGGGCAACTCTCCATGAAGGCAATGAGTCTATATTACAAATTCAGTGAACCAAACTCTTTGCATCACTTACAATAATGCAGGATGTGTGTCCCTCATGTTAGCAGCTAGCTTCAGTCCAAGAAGGATTGTGTTTGCCTCAGTGTGCTCCTGGTCCGATGTGGTCACATGAGCAACGACTGCAAGCTTCACTTAGCCTTGCGAGTCTTTACGCATAGCAACCACACAAGCATTGTCCTGCGTTGTACTGTCATCAACATTAATCTTCAACATGTTCAGGGGAGGCGCAGCCCGCTTTGATGTGTGGTATTGTAGGGAGATGTCTCATGTGCATTTTGTTGAGCACTATTCATTCATTGGATTGTCGAATTCGTCATGATCTTTGTTGCTTTGGTGGAGAATGAGATTCCTTCGAAAAACCACTTCCATCTATTTTTCCACACCTGCCACATAATCATAGACACATGCTCAAAGATTTCAGAGCTACAAACGCTCGAGCCTAACCATCTCTTAACTACCGAGCCGGCATCCTCATCCGTCATGATATGAAAATCAATGTTGTTATGATACCAAATACCTGTAACTGACAGGCAGTGGAGGAGTAGTTGTGACACAGATTCAACTCCATTGTTGCAGAGCGGATATGTGCCATCTACTCATGGGATAACTCGAGCTCGACAACCATTAGTCATTAATGGCGTCATTGAGGGCTCTCCAAATGAAATAAAGAATTTAGGGCTGAATCTCTTTCCTGATCCAAAGTTTCCTGAAAGTATCAATGTTAGGCGAATTCTCATGCCCGAACAAGCTTTCTATATGCGGAGCGCACTACAAATTTTTTATTTTTCTCCAATATCCAAACCGGTGTATCACATCTTAATGGGGCAAATCGATTAATGGGGGTATTTAGAATTGCATTAACGGATACACTATCGAACACCTATGTAATCAAGTCCATGTTCCAATGTCCACTATTGGGCCAAATTAATCGGTCAACCGTCTCTAGATTTTCTTGAATCTTGAGTGGCTTTGGAGAGTTTATGGCTATAATAAAGCCCAACGATCATCAAAAATATGAGCGCTCTCCCGTTTGTGATCGACCAACAATGTTGTCGAGTAGTTTGGATTTAATGTTATGAATTCCTCGCTAGTGCTTCAGGAGGGATTGACAAATGGCACTTGGAAAAAATACTTTGCCTTAAGAATTTGCACCCATAAGACACTTGGATTATTAGTAAGCCTCGATTATTAGTAAGCCTCTATTCAAGTTTAAAGAATAAACTCTCATTGGCTGTATTGACATGTCTAAATCCAAGCTGACCAATAGCCTTTGATTTTTTGAGGTGAGCCCAGCTTTTGAGGAATAGGTGCCTGCCTTCAATGATATATCCCCATAGAAGTTTCACATAATACCCTCCCTCGTTACAAATTGTTTTGGAGAGAAGTCCAGAGCCTATCCGGAGTGTCAGACTCCTCGCCAATGAGAATATAATTAGCACTTCTTTGCCCGTATGTGATAACAGAGAGCTCTTCCAATCTTTTAACTTGCAGTGCATCTTCTCAATAAGATTTTTGTGGTGCAAGATAGATCTACGTGTTGCAAACAAAGGAGCACCAGATAGCGTTTGCTTGTCTTCATGAGCTGCAAGTACACCTGCAAATTCTTTCTTCACAATATCCGAGAGATTATTAGTGAAGAGAATTGATGACTTACTAAAGTTTATCACTTGCCCCGACTAACTAGAGTAAATATCAAGAATATGTCAAGCAGTCTCAGGTTTCCGATATTGATCATCCCAAATATCATAAGATCGTTGGAAATATAAGGTGTGAGATCGAAGGGGACGAGTAACTAATCTTCATGTCTTTAAATACTATGTAACTTTCTCTTTCACATGGTAGCGTGACAAGACCTCTGAGCATATAGTAAACATGTAGTAAGATAGAGGGCAGCCCTGCCAGATGCCTCTCTCGGGGCAGAAGAATATGTCTACCTCACCATTGATATTCACTCTGATGCGAAAGGTACAGACACAAGCTTCGATAAGATCAATGAAGCTCTAGGGAATCCAAACAAGTGAAGGGCCTGGAGAAGGAAAGGCCACTCCACTCTATCGTAAGCCTTAGACATGTCTACTTTAAGGGCGAAAAAAAAAAAAAAAAATCTGGTTCTTATGTTCTTTCGACTTATAGAATGAATCAACTCCTGAGCCAGCACAAAATTATCCAGAATCTATCTTCCTGACAAATGTTGCCTTGGTAGGGCAAGATAATATCATCAAGTAGTGTCAAATTCTATTTGCAAGAATCTTAGCCGTCACATTATAAGTGATGTTGAAAAAGGCAATGGGTCTGAAGTCGGCTGATGTCTGGCACTCCTTTGGAACAAGGACTAAGTTTGTGTCATTTACTCCTTCCTTGAAATGTCACTAATGAAGAAGTGTTGAATGAGCTTCACAATCTCATCCTTTATAGTGCACCAGCTTGATGGAAGAACAATGGAGGAGGCCATCTGGTCCAGGTGCCTTGATGGGCCCCATGCTCTTGAAAGCATTTTTCAATTTCTTCACCTCAAGGTATGTGGCACAAGCCTACTATATTCTTGAGGTCAAACTATAGACCTGAACATAAACTCTTCCGGTATCTAAACCGATTTACTGAATTTGAATAGCTTCTTATAGTACCATACAAACGTCCGCCTGATCTGCTCGAGCTCTATCTTTCGTTCCCCTTCAGAATCTTGGATCACCAAAATCATGTTCCTCCTATGCCATTTTGGGCCTGTTTGGTTGTCGTAACTGGCCGTAATCGTAAGTAATAATTGGTAAAGTCTTTTACAGTTGTAAATGAGTTACATGCATGTAAGCTTTATAGTGTTGTTGGTAATATAAAGTTGTAAGTGGAAAAGTGTATTGTGTTTTACGATGTTTAGTTGTTGTAATGTGTAAGTCGTAAGTGAAAAAGTTGACCACAAAATTAACTATTTGGTGATTTAAAAAGTTTTAATATTGTAAATAAATATTAAAAATGCTAAATATTAAAAAAATTAATATTAACATAAAAAAATAATACAAATTTGCATGACCACAAAATAACTGTAACTGGCCTGTAACTGAGTGGTAATGAGTTGCAAGTGAGTAATAATTGGATTGTGTAAGCTTTTTACGAATTAGGGTCCAAACAAACGCCGTAGTTGTAACTGGGTTGTAAGTCATTTACGATTTACGGACTTTTACGCGAAACAAACGGCCGCATAGGTGACGTAAGAAATTTAGTATTTCTATCGCCCTCTCGAAGCTGCTGGGTCTTGTCCCTTGGTGCCAGAAAGATTCTTCTGATGTGAATAATTCCTTCAGCTTCCTAACTGTCACACTTTCCTTCTGTAGATGCTCTTGATCGGGTGATTTGGAAGGCAAGCTTCACAAAATGTTCTTGGTGCCACGCTTTCACTTCGACCTTGAAGTCTTCAGTCTTGGTTAGGAAACTCGACTACTACATCCCAACCATGCCTTGGAAAGAAAATCTTTGTATTCCGACTTCGATACCCACATGGCCTCAAACTTGAAGGATTAGTGCCGCTTCTTAGGGGGTTGTTGGAGTTTCACAATATAGGGCAATGATTGCTGCCCATTGCAGGTAGGTAATGCATATGTTGGGTATTTTATACTATTTTCTAAAACATGCAATATCTTTAAAATGTATATTAAGAAAAAATGACAGTTATGCTAGCATGTAACAACAATATTAATTAAATAAAACAAAAGAACCTGGCCTGGGGAATGCAGTCGCGACGTCGCTGCCCTAAAGGATCAAAAGCCCGTCTCCTTGTCCAGACGTTGAATCGGCCTTGTCCCCTAGCGGTAAAGGACCCCGTCGGATTCACCAGCACTCAGCCCAGGACGGTGGGCAGAGCCTCTGCTCAAATGAAAAAGTTGCCCATAAAATAAAGATGAAAATTCTTTTAAACACTGAAGCCATTCTCACGAGGAGTAGACTTCAGGTTTCTTTTAAGCGAGAAAAGAGAAATGAGTTGTGACCGTAGCTATTGGAGTAAGGGTCTATTATAGACTTAGAACCAGGTTGTTGTAACCGCTCCAACAGAAAATCCAAGCAGTTGAGATATTTCTCAACGATTTAGATTCTGAGACTTGGTCAAAGTTGACTTAGTAAAACAAAATCTAAAAATAAAGCTTTTCCTTTTTATTTTAATACAAAAAATCCAACAGCCCCCCCCCCCCCCAAAAGCTTGAGTTTCAGGGAAGACATAATAAACAAATAAATACATCAAATCATAAAACACGAATAAAATTTGGGCAACATCATACTGTGAATTCGGGTCGATAGCTTACGGCCTTGAATCTACCCTTAGTGAATTTTATCGCCACCTGAGAGACATAATGGACTATGCCTTGAATTAGGCCTCTTTAACCAGATATTGATAAAAAGACACACACAGTAAGTCTCCATTTATGAGCGAGCGGGTTGAGCGTTAAAGGCCATGCTCACAATAACCGACTCATGAGAGTTTCTAGGGTCAGCCCTGCCCCCCCAACCGCGGCCATCACGGTTCCTCTCACGTAGGTAAGTCCTCCAAGGGTACTACAGCTGGATAGTATACCCTCCACACTACATGCGTTGGACTTATTAAGAGTTAACTCATCCTTACCTAGCTGTATAATAAGAGCATCTCACCATAGAGAAGGGGTAGTAGCTACAACGCTACATAGGATATAAATATATCCGGGTTGATGCTCCACACGAGGTTTCACCAGTCCAGCTTGTTACTAACACATTGAACCTCTTTCATGGAATCAGCTCCCAATCAAGTAGTGGGTTCCCGCTATCGGTGAACTCTACTATGGGCTTAACCCCATCTCCCTCGATGATTCTAGGACCATACTCCTAGAAAGACCCTTGGTCAGAATGACTTTATGTTTTCTAGGGTCAAAAAATTGGCTTAACAGCCTTTATTTCAAGTCGTGGCAGTCAGAGATTTAACCCTTCATGACCACATTTTATGACTCTTGATATCTTTTATTAGACCTATAAAGTCTTTGGGTAATTGTCAGAGTCTCCCCCAATTTGAATCCCAATTTGAAACTATAAGGTAGTTATAAAGTTTTCCCTTGTAACCTTAGTTTCAAAAGGAACAAATTATACCATAATGGTTTATGATAAAGCATATATACAATGTATTTGACTATTCAAATATTTAAAGTATATATGTCTATATTCATATGCAAAAGAATAGTCAAGAAATTTAGGCAATCTAACTTTATTAGATCCCAATTAAAGTTAGATGGGGAACAAAACTACACATGGCTATTCATCATCCTATACATGGTTAGATTCCAATTCTAACTAATTATTATGGTCCGAGCATTATTTACATCAGATTCAATGTTAAAACTCGAATCAACCATAATTTATGATCAGGGCTAATTCTAGATAGATTTAGTTGGATATATATAGCAGAATAAGTTAGAATTCAATAAAAGAGTAGCAAGATATTTTTAAAAGAACTTGAACTAATTATAGCATGCAATTCACACACAAAATTAACATGAAAAGTTGACAACTCCTTAGATGAAGTGTTCAATGTGTTTTATCCAATACATAAAGCAACAAATAATTAAGGTATCAAATTACAGAATTATTGCTGTTGTCTCACATGAATCCAGGACAAAAGAGAAACCTTTTTAGCAAGTCAATATATGCTAAACATTTGGAGACCATAAGACAAGTTCAAATTAATGGAATCTAAAGGCATTCACATGACACCCATCTGTCATCTCAATATAAAAAATTGGCTCTTTATAAGGTGTGATTTAACAAGATTGACCAAAAGTAGATGGATAAGAAATAGTTTTCGTACTTCATCAAGATAAAGATAATAAACATAAATGTGTATCCAAATGGGCAGTATTCCATAATGATAATTTAGTGAATTGTATTTAAAGAGTACATAAGAAATGGCTTGTGCAATATATCCTGTGTAAGTAATAAGAAATATTGCAATTAACAAACAGATGAAGACCCATTGACTTCTAGAATCTGAGATTAAATAGAAGATTTCTCTACCATAAAGTTCTCTTCCTAGAGATACCATCATATTGCAAAGGAGAGTTCAGTACGTTCCACAAGACCCAGTTCCTCAGAAGTCCTTCTCAAAAGTAAAGCTGAGTAAGTTGCAGGTGAAATTAAAATTTTTTATAAATAGGATATGCAGAGATAAGTCTTGAGCCGTGAACTACCTGCCTCAATATTATGTGCTTATTGTGAGGTGAATAGTAAATATGTTCCTAAATAAATGAATTTGCAATGCAAACGTGGTCACATATGACTGCCGAAAAATCAATAAGATTCAATAGATTATTTCCAATTAATTAAAAGAAAAGGAGAAAAAAAAAAAACCGCACAAAGCATATATTTAATTATGACTATAAACAGATAATCATCAACGAGAAAATGTTAATGCAATTTTACCCAGCAGATACTGAATACACAAATCAAGCATCATATTTAGTTAACTATGACTTTGTAAAAACAATTGGATCTAATTATCGGGTACAAGAAACAATAATAAATCGAGACGATAAAATAAACAAAATTTAACCAAAAGGAAAAAAGAAAAATCAGGTCAAAGCTCTAAACCCTAAAACATCACGCATCCTGAAGCGGTAACAAAATAATAATAATCAATTAGATCGGAAACTCTCATACATTATGCTTATCATTGTTGTGCTGCAAACAGTATGCCACGCACTGTTTTTATAATAATTATGCATCTTAAAAAAAAAATAGAGTGAGTCCCTTTCAACAAAAATTGCATTTCTGATGAGATGAGTGCTCCAGTACATACTGCTAATTATAAGGTAAAAGTCAGGCATAGAAAATGAATTTAGTAGTTGTTTTTGTGTCAAATGTTTCTGATTTGTTTTTCTTTTATATAATGGAGTAGACATGATCATGAAAATCCAATTAAAACACCAAGAATATCAAATATGTTATACAACAGAACATTCTGAATCATCCAAATATTTGAGATGACGGCTTTGTTATTGTTGTTGTTATTGTAGGTGAATCTTGAATCATCTACGAAGATAAAATTTCATAGTAAATGCACATGTACAAAAGTCATATATTTTGCTCTTAACAAGGTTGTAGTCATAACAGATGAAAAGGAAGAATAGTTACTTGTCATAAAAGAAGCAATGAAAATTGACAAAAGTCCATACCAAAAATTAATAAAGTAAAGCAAATTAGGTTTTGCAACATAACTTTTATGCAAAGAACAATGTTATAGTATTTCTATCTTCTACGAACCAACATCACAAAAATTAATCCATCAAAACAGTTAGGCACCGCTTTATTTTTCTTCAAAGAAAAAGATACTAAAAATGAGAAATAGAATACATAAAGACTAATAATTCAGTTGTGTTACTTAATTTACTCAAATTTGGGAATGTCTACTCGTATCTGAGCAACCTACAGCTGGGACTGCTAATACAAGTATCTTATGTCGCGATGGACATGGACACACAAACATGGCTGTGAGTTCAACAGGACAAAGTTGAGTGAAAGATCAGGTCTGTCCCATGCATTCATATAGACATCAAATGCTACAGAAACCAAATTAATGCATAGAAAGAAAGGATACAAGAATAGTTAATATTTCTTTCGTCAGGTACTTGCAAACACGAGTAACGGGAAATATAGCTAGCAGAAGTTATGTGAGGATCTTCCAAATTTGCTGCAAATCCATCAGACTCATATGATACAAAAAACCAACCAACAGAATCGCTTCAACAATTTTTCACAGTGATAACACTAACATGAAAATTAAGAAGATTACAAACCCACATATTCGGATCAAATTTCTAGTTCAAGCATATCTCCAAACAGATTCATCATTTAGAATTTGCTCGATAGATAAGTTTGACAACTCAACAGCACTACTGTCTCAATGGCTTCTCAAGTCTTGATTTTAAATTAGTTTTTAGCCCGACAAATACAAACAAAAAAAAAATGATTTTACATCGATTAATTATTTAGAATCTGTTAGCCAGAAAAGCTTGTCACCTCAGCACCACTCCTCTATCAATGACAGTTCAAAACTTGATCTTCATAAAAATGGAATTTATTTCTCAAAATACAAAAAAAAAAAATAAAAGGCAAACTCA
This sequence comes from Agave tequilana, assembly GCA_038442645.1. Classification (NCBI taxonomy): domain Eukaryota; kingdom Viridiplantae; phylum Streptophyta; class Magnoliopsida; order Asparagales; family Asparagaceae; genus Agave; species Agave tequilana. The sequence continues at coordinate 223 of JAVJIF010026711.1, read as the reverse complement.
AGGGGTTTTGGATTGAGCTCACATATAAAGTGGACACAACACAGTAAAATAGCTATATCTAGAGAAGGGAGATTCTATAATCATGTCACTGCATGGAAAGAAAATAGATTAAATGAAAAGAGACACTATATATAATTTTGATCTTTAGATTGTTGGGTATTTTATACTATTTTCTAAAACATGCATATCTTTAAAATGTATATTAAGAAAAAATGACAGTTAT